>PVKB01006762.1:0-52386 GCA_004027205.1 Ctenodactylus gundi
GGGGGGGCATAAAGTGGCCGGGAAGGAGGAAAGGGAGCAGGGGAACAGCAGGAGCTGCGTGCAGGCTCGCACAGAGGCAGCCTCAGGCAGTGGCAGGGCCCGCGCAGGGCAGGGCACCGCCCAGGACGGGCCCACAGCTCAGTGCCTGGCACGGCCCGAGGCCAGCTTGCAGCGCAGGAGAGGCCGGAGCTCCTGTAGCATCACAGTCCGGGGTGGGGCCTGCGGTTCTGTCTGGTGACCCGAAGTGGAGCCTACCTGACGGTATATTGGGCCAAGGGTTTGGAAGCTGTCGCGACGTGACCCCGTCTCCCTGTCCCTGTCCAGGAAAGCCCAGCAGAACCGGAGAGGATTTTCAGAGGAGCAGCTGCGCCAAGGACAGAACGTCATCGGCCTCCAGATGGGGAGCAACAAGGGCGCCTCCCAGGCGGGCATGACCGGGTACGGGATGCCCAGGCAGATCATGTGAGAGCTGCTCCCTGCCCTGCGCCGGTAGAGGGCACAGACGTCCGCGCCAAGGTCTCCGTGAAAAAGAAATAGGTAGCCACCTGACCTCCTCCTCCTCAATGCCTTTCGCCCCGGTGTTTGCAAGCTGCCTTTCTGCTGAGAACCCACGTTGCCTACTGCTGCCATCTTCTGTTCCTTTAGAACTATGCAAGGACTCCGCCGCTTCCTGAGCTCTTCCTGCCCCCACGTCTCCTGATTATTTATTTATTTATTTGCCAAAAAATTCTCTTCCTGAACTTATAGAACACACCTAATAAACAAGTTAGTCTTGTGTCTTAGGGTGTGAAGTTTGTTCTTTGTTTTAGGGACTTTGCACACACTGCGCTGTTTGTTTGTTTGTTTGTTTGTTCTAGTTTTTTTTTTCATTGAGGAAGCCCAGAGCCAGGTGCGGTAATGTACGTAGTGCAGGCCCCAGTGCCGCGGGAGGCCGAGGCAGGAGGATTGCAAGTTTGAGTACAACCTGGGCAATTTAATAACTTCGTCCCTGTGTCGAAATTAGAAAGGTCTGGGGATGTAACTCTGGGTTTGGTTTCCTGCTCTGGAGCAACAAAACAAAACAGAACAAAACAACAACAAAAAAACCCAACAAAAACCTGCAAGATGGTTTCTCTAATACGAGAAACTCAGATTAGTTATTTCATAGAACTAAATGGGGAAGGATAGCGGGAAATAGTGAGGAGGAGGAGGGAGAGGGGAAGGGTTTGTAATTTTGACGTGATATATATGTGCACAAAATACTCAAGTTCAATGTAAACATTATGTATTGCATGTATACATTTTAATACAATGGGGGAAAATAAAATAAACAACAACAAAACCCCCACAAGAGCTGAGCGCGGTTGCACACACCTGTAATCACAATGCTTGGGAGCCTGAGGCAAAGTCAAGAGTTCAGGCCTGCCCACACTACCTACAGAGTATAAATCTGGCCTAGATTGCATAGCCAGGTCTTGTCTCAAAAAGACAAAAACGAACAAAACATCAGAAACAAAATGAAAAAAGAAACCTAGAAAGTAGCGTCCCTCCGTGGGGGTGGCTGTGGGAGCACCATCTCTCGCCAGGAGGCTCCTCGGCATAGTCCTGGCACTTGAGGCAGAAAACCCGGAGAGTCTGAAGCTACGCACTGAAGAGCAGGTCTGTGACTGCCGTGCGTTTCTCAGACACCTACTCTGGGCTTCTCATGGTGATTCTGCAAGGTGACACAGGAATAGAGAGGACAAAGCACCAGTTCTTTGCACCAGGAGCACTTGCAGAGGTGCCCAGGAAGCGTCTGGTGGATGACTGGGTGAACAGAGATGGGTGGCTGGGTGGAGGAGTAGACGATTTTATTGAATGACGAGTAGACAGATGGTTGAACGAATGGCCAGTTTCCACTTGAGTACAGCGCTGCTCCTAAAGGCCGGACCTTGGCTTGGAGGCTGATGTTTATGTTTTTCAGCAGCTGGAAGTATAGACTGTGTTGTTGTCTCGCATAAAGTTACTGATACAACTTAAGCTCCTAACACTCTTGATTATTACCTAACATGGAAATCTGACTAAGAGGGGCATTTTTCAAGCTTTTCTTTTTTCACAGAAAACAGACAGGCAAATAAGCCTGAGAACTATCGAGTCATCTTAATCTTTTCTATAAAAAATTTAAAAAGTGGCACATTTAGTAAAAAAACAAATAAGGTATTTTATCTGATGAATCATTAACAGGAAAAGGTAAGACAAATGAGCTTATAGTCAACACTGCCCTTGGCGTTTGGGTAATCACTTTTCAGATGATGCTCTCTGAAGCTGCGGGCCTCCTCGAGGTCTCTATGACATGTCTCACATGCTCTCTAGGAACACTGGTGACACTTTGACAGTCGATAGTCAGTTGGCCAAGATGGCACCCAAATACGGCAACAGGTTTTTTTCCTCAAACCTTGGAGCTGCCTCAGATGTGAGAGAGGGAGGTTGGTGGATCTCAGAAAGTGAAAGAAAACTGAGAAATTCCTAGACATGTAGAAGGTTGGTTGGGCCCCTACTTGGGATTGGAGGCAGAAGGCCGAGGCCTGCATCAGGAGGGGGATAGGCTGGGGACAGCGTTCAGGCTGCCCTGCCTCCCACCATACTCTGACTTCACCATTGCTGTCCCAGAGACATGGAGAAACTGAAAAGCCGCAAAAATCAGCTCAGATCGAAGAGGAAGCAGCCTGCCAAGTGCAGGGCAGTGCGGCAGGGAGGAGGGGGTAAAAAGGAGCACTTCTTCCTCCCAGTGCAATCCCACTGATCACTGAAGCCCCTCGCCAACCTTCTCCCCTGCCACCTCGCCCTATCTGATAAGTACTGCAGCCTTGAGGTGGCTTCAAAACATCTGGGGGGTTTGGGCTGAGGTTTACCTTGATGGGTGAGAATTGGGATGGATGATTAACATCCATGAGAGGGCCCAGCCTGTAATTCCAAAGAACATTCACCTCAACAGGCTTCAGTCCCTAAAAACCAATAGAAGCAACCTGTACTCGCACCTGTCATTTTTCTCCCCTTTTCTAACTTTGAATTCACAGCTCAGGCACTGGATGAATTCAAGGAACTCTGACCTCACGAGCAGCAGCCGAATACCCCTGACAGTTCTGAGTAGAGTAGCAATCAGGCAGGAGGATCACTCAGAATTAGCCTAATAAATATACTGAAGGTGACAAGGGAAGAATTGGGAATGGGAAACAATACTTTATATTATGATGAAGAAAAAAGCCAACTGGAGATATAAAACATCTACAAAAACGGAGTGAATAAAGTAAGAAGTGACAGAAGAATGGATGCAAAACAAATTAGCAAGTGAAGTCCCAACCCACGACACTCCTCCAAAATTAATAGGCAGCTGTGCCCTATGGTACAGGCCTATCATTGCAGCAATTTGGGAGACTGAGGCAGGAGAATCTCAAGTTTGAGCTCAGCCTGGGTAACTTAGCCCCTGAGCAAGACCCTGCCTCAATTCAACAATAAAAAGGAGCTGGAGGTGTAGCTCAGAGCAAAAACTGTTTGATCCATTGTACCACAAACTAATGACGAAAACAATGAAAATAAGCACAAATAGGAAAGAAGTATTAAAATAGGACTCGATAAGCGTATAGTTACAAAATCAGCTGGAGAGGAAAAAAATCAATGAGGGTAGAAAAAAATCGAAATAATTGGGAAAGTTTCCTAAAATATATAAAAGGCAAACACCAGTTTAAAAGACTTGTGAAGTTCACGAAAAAAATAAAATGGTAAGTAAGATCCTGCAGTGGTTATACCCCTGCAAACAGAAAGCTCACGGGGCTCTTAGAGAGTAAAAGTGTGTCACGTAAAAAAATTACCTTCTTAATAGTAACCCTGGACACATAAATTAGTATTTTCAATGTGAGGAAGAAATTGAACTCAGAATTTTCTATCTATTTAATTATCTTTTTGAGTTCAAGAATAAAGCTGAAATATTAGCAATGACTCTCTTTGAAACACAATTACATTAAGTACTCCAGTTTAATATATATATATATATATTTTTTTTTTCCAGGAAAATGCAATTTCATGTAGAAAGAAAGAGTAAGTAAAAAGTTGGAAAATCATCATTCTTGTTCAGACACAAAGCACAAAAAACAAACAAACAAACAAAAAACCCCAGAGAGCCAAGCATGCTGGCCCAGAACTGGGAGCCTGAGGCAGGAGGATTCTAAGTTTAAGCCCAGCTTCGATGATTTAGTGAGATCCTAAAAACCAATCAGCAAAACAAACAAAAAACATTTTTTTAAAAGGGGGTGGAGGTTAGGGATGCTGGACATCTAGTCCAATGCGAAAACTCTGGGCTCACTCCCCTCTGTGCAAAAAAGAGAGACGGGAATAAAGCGAGCAAAGGAGCAACAAGAAACAGTCTACAAACTGCTGATATGACATGTGAAGCACGGAGGAAGGAGAAAGCAATGGTGAGAGCAAAGTTAAGAAAACTGGCTTGTGTGGGAGAAAAAGATCTGGATAAGCTTAAAAATTGTTTGGTAAATATCAATGTACGAAATCCCATGCACTTTAGGCAGTTAATTTGGCAAGGAGAGAGGGCTCTGGTGTGGGGTGGTCAGAGGCTATTTGGTGAAAAGACTGGACTCGGAGACACCTGGCTGTGTGCCAAATTGAGCTCGTACCTGGTTGGTTTACCACTGCATCTGGACCCAGGAGTTTTGAAACAATAGAAAGGTACCTTGATTTCAAGACAGATCCTCCCTGGCTAAACCTGAGCCATGCCACAGCTGACTTGTGAAATACCTGTGGTTTCCAACACTGAAGGTCGCATATCGTCTGGGATCTCAGAAGGAAGGGTGAAATGTCAGAATCTTAAAGGAAGGATACTTTAAGATACTTTTTTCAAATGGCCGGATTCTTCCAGCCTTTGTGCTACAGCTTGGTTAGAGCTCAGCTTGCCATGGCTTGTGGGGGACTTTTGAGCATGATGGTTTTGGATTTATCACAGTACCATGACTCCAAGCTCTTAGCTTTACGCATCAACTTCTCAAGCCATGGACCAAGATCATGCGATGCCTTCTTTCCACAGCTGTCTGAGAGGCCGAGTCTGGTGTCAATGGAAACAGCAAGCTCGTTTTTCGTAAGCCTCTTTTTCTATCTGCAGGCTTTCTGCCACTTGAGTTACCATTTACAGAAAGCTTTTGTGGCATAATAACTAAATTGCAGTGCTATTGCTAGATGGTTTAATTGCCATGGCACCAAATTAGCAAAGCTGAATCCCAGCAGCCATCAGAATTGAAATAATCCTGTTGACTGAAACTTTCACTGCTATGATAAAGCATAAAGATAAAATTTTAAATTGTGACAGAATTATAGCTAGAAACAAGCATATCATTTTCATATTTTGTGTGTTTGGTTCCCTTGGAAACTTTGGAAGCTAATTTTCCATGTTTTCAACAGGCCAAAGTCAGCTTATGTAGACTGATTATGTAGATTCCAGGCTCTTTTGATGGTCTTGGCTTACTTGTGCATTAATAAATCGGGTTAAGGCCACTGCATTTCCTTAGATAATATTCTCAGCTTCCCAGCATTAGCAGCTACTTCAAATGAGAGGTTCCAGTCTCCATAGACTACCCATTTCAGTCCCACAAAACAGTTTAACTGGATTTCAAGGTATGGTTAGGTCTTTTTAAAAATGTATTCAAAGAAGCAATTTTTCTCTGCTCTCAAACTGTAGACGTAATTAGCATTCTATGTGCTTTTCCTAATTGTAAGTGGTGGTTATGAGACAGCAAACCCTAAACAATCAATATGCAAACCCTGAATGTCCTTAGTAATATACTTCTGATGGCCACAAAACCACAAGCTGGAGGACCAGTTGAATAGATTCCTTTAATTTCTGGTACTAAGCTTTTTACCACGTAATATTAACATGCTATTGATTGTAGAAATGGAAATTTTCATGTCAAAATAGTTTTTTGCTAATATGTGTATCCAACAAACAGAAGAAAGATAATGAAATATTTTTAACTTTAACCTCATCTTTGTTAGATGACCAAAACAAAATTATCTCTTATTGAAATAAATGGTTGTGACAAAATCCATGGTAGGTGGGTCTCTGAGGCAATTGTTCTTAGAAATACAGTGATTTTGGATTTGAGTTTGTATCTATAACCTTCCTGCAATTGTATCAACAACACAGATATAAATTAGTGTTCGATGTGCTTAGTTTATGAATTATAACTACAGCTCCAAGTTATTTGTGCAATAACAAAACATAATTTTCTCTTTTTAAATTTTACAGATAGATTTTTTAATCCCTTGAATACTTTGTAAACTGTTATATCAATTTAAGTAATGTAAAAGATCCTCTTCCATTTCATCCTCCAGGATAACCACTATCCATAATTTAGTGCCTGTTGCCCTAGCTTATTAAATTCTTATGTGATCAGCATAGCATATATAGAACACCTCCACTTTTATGATCCCTTAGTGATATACTAATTTCTCCCAGCTACAATTTATACACAAATATAGCTCCCAAGGAAAGGGGAGGGCAGATATCTTCTCAGAAAATGGGGTGCTGTGACTCGTTGGGATGTTCAACAAAATCAGAAAAGGGAGCCAGTGTTTTCTACAACCTACTACATGAAAATAACTGAATAATTTTTCATTGAAAATCCACTGAATGGTTATATCATCTTTCATTTATTGACCCCTTATTATTGGAATTACTTCACTTATTTCAGTACTGGAAATTGAGCCCGGAGTTTTCTCACTGAGTTATATTCCTGGACTTTTAACATTTTTTAATTTTTTAATTTTTTTGAGACAGGTTCTTGCTAGGTTGCTAAGTTGTCCAGGCTGGTCTTGAATTTGTGATCTTCCTGCCTCAGCTTTCTGGGATTCCAGGACTGTGGCAGCAGGCCTATTATTATAGTTCTATTATTATAGGACTGCAGAATGCTTTCTATTTCACTGTTAAGATTAATGCTATAAGAAATGTCTTACAAATATATTTATAATAATTACACTAGGTTAATTCTTTGGTGCTGAGTATCTATTTTAGATTAATATTGCCAAATTACCTTTAACATTATTACCCCACAGCCTGTCCTACGAAATTTTAAATGTGGCTGTTTTTCTATACTCATGAAGATTATTGCTTTAAAAAAAAAAAACCTGTGAATATTTTGAAAGACCCTGTGGGCACAACAGAACATTCGTGGAGCCTGGTGTCTTTCCTGAGCATTTGCAAAAGAATTTTATTATGGCTGAGCACTCTGCCACAAATCCCAGCATCTTTTATATTTGGCACAGAATACATAAATCTGTGAGCAACTCATGCTTGTTAATGACTCTATGGTGTAGGCAAGACAAAAAGGCTGACTAGTAAAAACTACTGAAAAAATAAAGTATCAGATTAGAAATTATTATTTCCAAAATTCCCGTTGAAAGTTTTAGACAAGAAAGAAAAAGTGAAATGAGATTGATTTATCACTTTGAGTTATCAAAGATCTGATGTCATTTTGAACTCATAGTTTCAAAATAAATATGACTACTTTTATAGCTCTGAGCTAAGAAGGCAAAGCTATTTTGAAGGCCATGGATAAAAAATTCATTATGGTTCAAATGGGTTTAGAGCAAATATTGTTGTACTGACCTTTAATTTATTGAAACAGTTACTGAACGGCCTTTTCCGGAAACAGTAAAAGGTCCTTCCCAGTTGCACATTTTTGGATCGAGAGTCTTTGTGAGAACATTGCACCATTCTTGTGGGATGGGATGAGGTTGGCTCTCATTGACTGCACGTCACCCAACTCGCCTGTGAAGAAATTCTATTTCAGAACAACCTACAGGGAAGAGATAATAACATGTGAGAATTTAGCTTAAGTAACATTACCTTAGTCTGTCTGACCTGCTATAAGAGAAAATACCTTACTTTGGACAATTTGTAAATGGCCAGAGTATTGTTTCTTGCAGATCTGGAAGCTGGAGAGTCCCGGGTCAAGGGACCAGAGGATTCTGTGCATGGTGAAGGCTGTGCACGCTTGCGTCCTAGATGGTGCCTGTTGCCGTGTCCTCAGAGGGGACCAACTCTATTTTCACGTGGTGAAAGAGATGGAGGGATGAGGCAGCACTCCGAAGCCTTTTTTGGTTTTAGTCAAATATTTTTTAATTAAAGCTGAAAAATATAAGGGGTGATTGTGTTAACAGCTTAGCAAGCCTTTTTTTTTTTTTTTTAAGAAGGACATTAAGCCCATTCTTGTGAGAAAACTGTCATAATCCAAAGACCTTCCCCCTTAATATTAACAATTTGGGGTTTAAGCTTTAGCATATGTATTTTGGAGGAACACATACATTCAAACTCTATCAGCTATTTATTTAGCCCTTGCTAAGAATCAGGCTGTCTACGTCATAATCCACCTCCTTTAATGCTTGTCACAGGCCTGCTAGGTAAATACATACTTTTTTAGATAAGAAAAGTGGGAATTAGACAGGCTAAAGAACTTGCCAAGTTCTCACAGCTAACAAGAGGGAGAATCAGAATATGAAGTCTGAACCATATGACTCCAGGGCCTCATGAACTCCACCCCACAATGTCACTTCCTACTTCCTGAACACGGTGCTGGGCTCTGGAAAGTACACAGACAAAGACACAGTTCCTGCACTCAGCTAACACTTTTACCTTCCCCCCATTTGAATTCACAGTGAAGTAAAGCTGAACTGGCTGTAGTTTATAAAACCACATAGGCCCATCTCAGCTCAAGGGATGGATTTAATTATTAACATATAATTCTGGGTCTGAATTATTTCTGGAAAGCCATACAAGTGTTACATGTCTTTCTTTTTATTTACAATGTTTAACTAGGGCTAAAATTAAAGTAAGATGAGAAAGACATTCTCCTGGGGCATAAAATTTAATTTTGAGAAACAAACAGATATTTCTTTAGTCAAAAGAATAAGGAGAGTGAAACGAGGCTTTTGGCAATGTTGCATTTATTCATTTACAATAATTAAGAGATGTTACGAGCTAGTAATGCACCAAGGAAGATTCACTAGCACCTGCGGTATGTTCGGGACTCCACTACTCTTGGGGTAGTACGGAGACTTCCTCAGCCAAAGCAGGTTTATCGGAAGGTGAGGGATAACCCCTCCACGCCAACTATGCTGTTGTGTCCCAAGACTCTGGCCCACTACTTTCCCAGTCTGCTACCAGCCCTGTGGACAGATTCCATCCTTCCCTGGCTTGCTACAACACTAAGGCATTTTAGCAAAGACTGAGGAGTCTGTCTCCGAGGAAGGGGATCTGGCAGCTGGAGCTAACTGCGGTGGTTGCTATCAAAGACTTCCAGTGAAATTCAACTTGGGAAACTACAAAAATACCATTCAGGATAAAACTCTTTCCAGTCCATTGGAGCACGCTGAGGCACTGCATGGCCGCTTAGCCGGGACATCCACTCGAATGTCCTTTATGCTTCAAGAGACAGTGAGAAGATGTCAACTAGCACGCTCAAAGAGTCAGAGGCAGAGGCGTGGCGGCGAAGCTGGAAAATTCCACTGCCATCTCCTTCTTCCGGTCTCTAGGCCCGTGAGCTTAACCAACTGTATTTTTATGATTCTCGTGATTCTCAAGAATAAGTGACAGATCTTCTGTATATATACACTTACCGCAGATACTCTGAGTTTTTAAGTAAGCCTAATTAAATGGAGATGCCAGTGGAAATGAATAAAAAATAAATTAGCTGCTAATGTTACACAGACCACACACAGACACAGTAGGTGCTGGCTGGAGCAAAACTAAGCCAACAGTTACAAAAACACCCCATTTCTCAGTACAGGGCCATTTCTCAACTAAGGTAAGCAACGTAGAAAAGTCAGCATCCTGTGTTAGCACAAAGGGCCTTCATTCAATTTAAAAGTTCTCTCATCTTTTCTGGGGGTGGACAGGATAGGACAGGATAAGACTTCGGTTCCACCAAATCACTGTTGCTTTCCTCTGAATTTTAATCTCAAGCATCTGAGCTTCTGATAAAAATGACCAGACCATATACTTGGCTATTTCTCTGATTTGTTATCTGTAAATGATACCAAGGCTGTTGAGGTCTCTAATTGATGATGACTTGGGATAGTGACCAACTACTGAGTTGTGTGTTTCAGACTTCAGGACAGGCCCAGCGTCTACAGGAAAGTTACCACGAGGCACTCAGCTCCAAGGGAGCCTGGAGCCCGAGCCACAGTTCTGTGATGCTGACGGCACAGCTGACTGACTGCTGAGAAGTGGCACTCCTCCGGCCAGTGTGGACTTAGAATGCACACTGATAATGACTTGTTCTTATCCTTTCGTTTTCTCCTCCTCTCATTTTTTAATCCCTCACTTTCCTCCACATTTCCCTGTGCCAAGTTCATTTTTATTCATCTGTTGTGTGTGAGTCTCTGTACTCGTTTATGCAGTGCCTCTGAGTTTTGCATGTCTCAAACCAAACAATTAAACAATGAAGAAGGGGGGTGGGGCTGTCTCTGTGAGTCAACTTAACCAGAAAGAAGAGGGCCGTTTTCTATCTGCCTCCTTTTTTTTTCTCATTACTGGTATAGTGGGACAATCTTGGCTAAACACTTACTCCCTCAAGATTTATATTGTTGGCCACGCATGGTGGACTAATGGCTTTTCCAGGCCAGTGACTAATTCCTGCTGGCCCATCCTCTATTCTCCTTATCAGAGAGAAAAAGAGTCAGAAACACAGAATAGGGTTTTGGGACAAAATGTTTGGTATGCCACCTATAGCCCCCCAACTGTGACTAGACTTTAGAATTTTTGTAGTACAATCCATTCGAAGTAAGTTCACTGTTTTGAGAGGAAAAATCAACCAAGGATCTCTCATACTCCTAGAGAGGTGGCCAAGTGTCATGGGTTTAATTTTGTCTTCCAATAAACCATGCTAGATACCCTAGAATGCTACTTTGTTTGGACATAGGGCTGTCGCTGACCCGGTTGGTTAAGAGGAGCTCATCCTATAGTAGAGTGGTTGCTTCCTCCAACGTGGCTGGGGCCCTTGCAAACAATGAGACATGAGGACCTGAGGGGTGTTGCTGTGTAAGGACAGAGACCCAGACTGAAGTGCTGTAGCTACAGCCAAGGAGCATGAAGGACTGAGTGCAAGCCACCAGAACAGGGAGGAGGAAGAAAGGAGGCAGAGGCTTCAGAGGGAGCATGGCCCTGCCAGCTCTTTGATTTTAGACTCCTAACTTCTAGGATTGTGAGCCAGTAAATTTCTGCTGCTTTAGGTCTCCCTGTCTGTTGTGCTTTGTGACAGTGGCCCTGAGAAATGAACCCACTGTGTATGCCAAGAGAGAAAGGCCCTGACTTCTCTCTGCCTTGCTTATTTCTGGGGTCACTCCGGGAAAAACTTGGATATGAGGTTGGGGGGTGCTCAACAAAAGGGCCACTGTTTGCGAAGGGCATGGGAGAGGTTAGAGGCATTTTAGGAAGATTATTTAGCAATGAGGAGCACATGGATTCGATTCAGCATGGGGACTGGGGCTGGAGGAGGAGAACCATCCAAAAGGAACTTACAATAATCCTGATCCAAGATGCCTCATTACAATTCTGCTTTTTAAAAAGATCTGTAATGTGACACAAAGGATTTGGATTACGCTCTTGTGGGTCAGCAGGGAAAGGGAAGCCAGGATCATTGCTGTGCTAGTTTACTACAGGACTCTAAGGCTGACCTGAAGGGTGACCTTGTGACTCCTCAGAGAGCTCAGAGGGGAGTGGCGAGCAGATGGCAGCTTTGCATGTAGACATTCATCATAGTAGAGAGAAGTGCATCCTAAGTAGCAGAAGTATGCCTATTGGTTTCTGAAGAGCCCGGCCCCTCTTGCAACTGGGGCAAAGACAGAAGCATCATTCTGCACTTCCAAATGTCTTCTGTGTCAGTGGCGAGGAACCTTGCTCATGTAACATGCATGACTTAACAGTGCACTAATTTTAATGTAAAAGGTTGAAACATTTGAACTGTTTTCCTAGGTCAGATTTGTGTCATAGCTGAGTCTGTGTTCTGAATGATCCCTGCTGAGTGCAGTAAGGAGCTATTTCTTGTTTGATTCAGGCGCCTGCGTGCTGTTTGGCCGGCCATCTGGCAGACACCTGCCCTGCTCTCAGCAGGGGCCTTTGCTCCTGAAATAGAAACCTCTCCCTGTCTTCCAAGCTCTGCTGTAGGGGTAGGAAGCACTAGCCTATCTCAGGCCATTGTGATTAACTCGGGTCATATGTACTGAGACTAGAAGGATTCTGTACTACAACTTCCATGCCAGTAAAAACCAAAATAGAGGTCAAAGCTTACGCTCCCAAGCTTTTCAGAAATGTGATAATATCTCACACTCTGGCTTTCTCTGTCACTGCCACTTAAGACCAGTGAATTTGACTTCCAAGGTGGTCATTTCCCTTTAGTATTTTATCTAGAGAAATAAAAAACAGTCAAAAGGATTTTGTACTATAAAAGTATCTGTCAATACTTAACTTCTTCCATTGACATTTGCCTATACTTGTTTTATCATACATCTGTCTGTTCAGAGTAGATTTTTGAAAACAATCTCTTCATTTATGCAATGAGATTATATTCTGTGGGGGATCCAGGTTGGGTCGAAGCCTATTAAGCACATGTCCAAGACACTGCGGTGGAAGGAGGATTCACAACAAAGATGGCGTCTGAGGCAGGCCTCATGCCCCCTCGTCTAGTGACAAACTGCTGATAGGCAGCCCTGCCCTCCTTCCTCTACCTCCTTCCTCCTCCTGGGCAACCCCGCTGGTTAAGGACATATAAGGAAAGGCTTTCAGTCTCTCTCACTGATTGGGCCACGGTGACTTCTGCACTGTTGTGGTCTACATAAGTTCTGTACTTCCTTAATAAATTGGACTGAGTTCACTGAAGAGAGTCCCCAGTGTGGTTTCTCTGTCGTCCAACCACTCCCCAGCTGTTCTGGGAATTCCTGCAGGATGGAGACCCCAACAATATTCAGCAAAATAAAATAAAATGAGGAATTATAGAAAAAAATGAAAATGTTTAACCAATTTTGTGTCTATAATTTTGTTAGTAATAATAAAGTTAAACAAATATTGCATACGAAATAAAATAAAAAACACAAACACAATCTATTTGGCAGTTCATGCACTACATAATTGTATTAAGAATAGCACAGTGGTTAGAGTCCTCACCGAAGGAAGAGCAAGGTCCTGAGTTCAATTCCCTAACGTTGCATAAACAGGGTTTGGTGGGTTACACCTGTAATCCCAGCACTCAAGAGGCTGAGGCAGGACTGATTTGTTTTCAAGGCCAGCCTGAGCTACAGGTTGAGTTCAGGACTAGCCTGGATTATTGAGTAAGAACTTGTATCAAAAAAGTTTTAAATGTAAATTAATTCTGAATGTTAAGGATGTTCATTGAATGTATAAGGATGGAAATGAAATAATTGAAATCGTATTTATCTCTTTGTCATTACAGTCATTGTGCTGTTAGTTTTCTGTTTAGGGTCTTCTGTTTAAATGCAGGAATATGGGAGCTCCTTAGCAGTCGACGGAGACAGGACTCAGCCCTAAGTAAGCTCAGATGGTTCCTGTGACTCCAAACTGTTAGAAATCTGTGCTTGAACTAAGCACGTGTCACTGAATCTTCGTGTGTTCGAGAACAACTGGACCACTGGAAGTTTTCCAAATTAATTTTTATGTGGTATTTATTGTTCAATAAAAGTTGAGTAACAAGAATATGCTCATTTGACTCCTACCTATATATTATGAAAATTCAATTGTAATGGCAAAAATTATTTAGAACTTTTAGAAAAAGGGTTTTTTTTTTCAGAAAAAAAAGTGTATTTTATCACTGACATGGTTTAGAACTGCTGACAGGATAATAAAAAGCCAGCAGCCTTGTCAGTTGGTTTTATAACGTTTTTTAACAGTTTGGTACCTGTCGTGCAGCCTCTGATTATTTGCTGCTTTCTGTTCTTTGTGGTATCAAAGAAAAACACAGCAGGACACTAGTCGTAGGTTGTAAAGACAGATTTTATTCAATACTTTTTGAAATAACAGAAAAAGGCTTCAATGTAGAACTGAGCACTATTCCAAATACAGCAGGTAGCTGGAGACTTGGAGCCACTGATCAAAGGGGTGGTCAAAGGACAGAAAGTTACTGAGAGGAGACAGCAAGGGTAGACTTAGACTGATTCTTGCTAAACTTTTCTAACAGGGTCTGGCCGAGAGGCAGGCCAGAACTGACACATCAAAGGTAGAAGCAAAGTGCTTGGTGAAGTGTCTAGGGTGCAGGGACCTCCACTTCCCTGACTTAGCAGGATTTGTAGTATCACTGGGTTCGGCAGGCCTACTGGGGGCCCAAGGATGAAGGCCAGCTTACAAGAGGACTCTGTCATGTCTGACTAAGCCTGGGTCAAAGACAGTCTTTGCTAGAGGCCACTGCTAAGCGCATGCCACTTTCTTATGTTAGGAGAGTATGAATTAATTACAGGAATAAATAAGGAAAATAATATAGAAAGTGTAGACTATAAAAATGACTTATTTTAAATTTCCTCGTCTTATAATTAAAAAGCATAGAGTGTTGCTTAGTGACCATTTCCTCTGTGTCTCTAACAAATAACAAAACCCAAATCGAATTTGTGCAACTTGGCGTATTTGTTTGGGATTGTTCTCATCCCCACCCTACCCCCTAGGTTTGCTCCGATTTCTAGTATAAGACAGCCAATGAATCTTCAGCCGCTTTCAGCAGGTAGTTTCTCACTTGGCCAAGGGTACGAACAGCCTTTGTTCAAGTCCATATCCTGATCAGCCAAGCATTGATTCTCCTTCAATGGGCAACTGAACTGGTCAGCTGTGCCTTGGTGCCCAGGGTCCCGGGAGAGGGATGTGCTACGTACACGCAATTAGGGAAATTCTGGTGTTGCTTCTCCACACTACCCTCCGTACCCCAATCACGTTCCTACTGAGAACTATGAGGGCAATGAGAACAGTGGCATTATATCAGAAAGTGTCCCTGCAATTACTGATGACTGTGAGACGAGAGAGAGAGGGAGAGAGCGAGAGAGAGAGAGAGAGAATCTGCTGAACAGGCATTTTCCAGCAGGAGCGCTCACAGCAGGTTGGAGAGGGGAATCTAAGAAGAATGGGGGTGAAGAGGGGTGTAGGCAGCAGTGCCGAGGATTAATAATTAGACTTCTTTGTGTTTTTTTAGTAAATGCAGGCAACAATTTTTATGACTTAGCCATATTTGTGGATTGTTAGACTGGGCTTCCTGAAAGGCAAATACCCGGAGGCGGGACCCTGAGAACTCGCTCACACTAGGGCCACACGGAAGCTCCCACTGGAGACGAAAAGCTGAGTGCTCAGTCCCTTTACCATTCGCAGTATAGCCGTGAGGCAGCTTCAGTTTCTGAACTGGACCTGTGGAGGTAAATTGATTCCATTCCTCTGAAGCTACCTCGAATGCAGCGACAATTCCCCCACTTCTCTTCCAACCAGCAGGTAACGGGGAGAATCGCTGGCAGACACTCCTGGGGGTCAGCACGGAACACCTGAAGATGGACAAGGACCACGGCCACACTCCTTCCACACCTGCTGACCTCAAAGTAAGTGACCTCATTGGAGCCTCCTCTGCCTCGGGTGCCGCCGGCTATGGACTCGGTGAGAAAAATGAGCCGTATTGCTTTAGAAAGGCAAAGGGGACAAAAATAAAATCCTTCATCTTTCTTATGATACTAAATGGATTTTACAAATGTGAGTGTTTTAAAAGACAGTACTTGGCTACCGATTAGAAGCTGCTGTTATGAAACTCCAGGGAATTGGTGCTGATCTCTACACAAATTCCACTTTAAAATTTGATCAGTGCTAGCTGAGCCGGCCTGCAGTGCCGTCCTGCACTTGAAGATCTAACCTTGGCCTTGTCAGTTCTGCGTGTACCGGCATTTCTGTGGGTTTTTCTCGCTTACATTTTTGGAGGAATGTTTGAAAGTAGCATAATACCACAGCAAACTCCTTTTGCAATGAAATATTTTTCTTTCTGGAAATACTCCCCTCAGTCCTGTAAGGCACCACATTACAGGTCTAGTTCAGTTTTGCTAGGAGGGATACAAGCAACATTTCACTCCAAGAGTTGATGAGGATGTTTGGCAAAAAGAATGAGGGAGTCATGAATAATTCAAAGTGTGCTAGGCCACATATTATCCCATTGACTGTGGGGACCAAAGGCTGCATATTTTGAAGGGAAGAGTGAAGAAGGATGAGAGAGAATAAGCACATTCAACAGCACAGAAGAGAAACTATTCCTGTGGAACTGAGGTTCTAGCTCGTTGTCTTTAAAAGAATGTGTGGTTAAAAGTTATTTCATCACTGGAGTTTAGTTACCCTGACATGCATGAATCTCTTTGTCAAAGAAGCTAAATCCTCGCATGCATTATTAAAGAATTCACAGCGTCTAATGACAGAAGGCAGAGGAGAAAAGGAAATAGTTTGATGTATTTTTTCCCCTTATTCAGAACATTTTGCCTATAAATACATTATTTTTCAATGGAAAGGTTCATTGTTTTGTTCCTTGCTTTATATTAAAAGTATATTCTTTCATTTATGATTTAGATGCTCTCACTACTCAGTCCAGTCATTTTTTCATTTTAAAGGTATTCTTTCATGTATGATTGAGAAACTGAGTCAGCAATCAGGTTAGTGGTTGGCGATGATAAAACAAAGGTGTCAGATGTGTGTTCTATGAGCCTCCACAAACGATGACTTCGCTTTGTCGTCCTACCGTGCAGTCATGAAGCCATCATTAGGAAACCAATTTATTTCTGTGAAGGACCTAATTTAAATTCTTATTTTTAATCTTGTCTCAGTCCAGAAAGAACTGACTGAGAGAAAAGCAATACAATACAAGCCCTTTAAAACAGACACCTCACTTCCGCAGGAATAATTTCTCTTGTGTGTTGAGAGCTATGCGTACACATGCATCTACAGGGCTCCCTTACTCTACTTTACTCCATGTAATTCAGGCCTCTGCTGCACAGCATCCACTCAGCAGTCAGAGCGCTGAGAAGATTTAGGATCCATTCCACTAGGATTTGTATAATGTCTATTTTTTGAATCTTTATTGTGAGATGCAAATTCACTTATGACACTTTCATAAATACTTTGACAGGCACGGTTCTTTTAGCACCAAGATCTCCTGACTAGGTGGTTCCACTTAAGCTCTTCTCTGTTTCTAACTGTTAATGTGTCTTTCTTTCTTAAAAAAAAAAAAAAGATATCCAATATCTCAGTTCAAGTGGTCAGTGTCCCTGGGAGGCTGCCAGGAAGACGACCACCACGAAAACCCACTGGGAAAGTCAAACCCAGCAAGCAACCTAAGAAGAGAGCTCCCTTTTGGAACGTCCAGAGCAAAATCATCCTCGTCACTGTGTTTTTATTCATTCTAGCAGTCACAGCTTGGACACTTCTGTGGCTTTATATCAGTAAGTTGTGTGTTGTATCCATTCCTCTGGGGTTAGGTTTGTGGCGTAAGGCCTGCTTACTCTGTCCCTGCGGTTTGAAGGAATTTACCTCTTTCTCTTACAGATCCACTATTTCTAAAATTGGTGTTGAGGTTTTAAGAAGAGATAATCTAGGACTGTCTTTCCCATTTCTTCTTTAACTAATACCATTTTTTTGCCCCCTTCGTCAAGAGGAAGAGAGTCGGGGGTTAGAGTCAGAAGATCCCAGGAAGATGCCCAGGAGACTGACTAGTTCAGAAATGTGTTTATGGCTTTTCAAATTGAATGGAATACTGAGCTGCTCTGCTTTCTCATTCCGCCCACTGCCTGTTTCTAGGCAACCTTTAATTCCTGGTTCCCTGAGCTCCATTTCACACAGCATCTTCCTTTGCTCTGTTGCGATGTTTTTGACATCTAATTAATTCATTCGGATGGATGTGTAACTGAGCTCTTTCTTACTCAGCTCAGCAGCAAGAGCATTTATTGACTCATATTGGAGTTTCCGTTCTACACACATTAATGCCGTTGATGCAAGATACATTTACTACGAAATACTACGAAATACACATATTTGGTTCCTGCCCCTAGTTTCTGACACAAAGCTTCTAACGCTTTTGTAAATTCTTGACTGACAGAAGCATCTTTGTCTATAATATTTAATCTTAGGCTCCTGGTCCCAACACAGAGCTTCTAAGAGTATCTTTTATATGTTAATAAGAATATAGGTGGCTGAAAGCCTCCAGGAGCCAGAAGAATCAAGGTTGTCATGATGACCAGGCTGTAACTTTCAGTGCCTTCAGAGATTTGGGAAGGGAGAGAGGATGGAGATTGAGCTTAGTCACTGATGGTCAATGATTCAATCAGTCATGGCTACACCGAGAAGTTCCACAAAGCCTGTAAAAGACAGAGATCAGAAGGCTTCTGGGCTGGTGAACACACTTCCTCACTGGGAGAGCAGTGTGCCCCAGCTCCTCTGGAGAAAAGTCACTGTGCTTAGAAGTCACAGCACTTCATCTGGCTACTCATTACGGACTTTCAGTAATAGGAAAGTGTTTCCCTCAGTTCTATGACCCATTTGAGCAAATTATTGCACCTCAGAAGATGGTTGTAGGGGACCCTAATTTGTAGAAACAGTGTGAGTAGCCTATGGAACAGCTATCTGTGATTGGCACCTGCACCAAGGACATATGAGAACAAGCCCTTAACCTCTGGGTTCTGATGCTAACTGGGTAGCCTGTGTCAGCATGAGGCTGAATCAATGGATACACACAGTTGCTATCTACAGAGAACTGGAGAATTGCTTCGTGTGCAGATTAAAAAAAAAAAAAAAACCCTCTCTACAATTGGTGCTGAAAGTGTTAGGAGAAACCACCAATTTCTTAGATGTGTTCTCAAGGATATTAAAATCTAATTGGAAGGTGAAATTTATTGGTTAAAGACTAATGGATAGTCTCATGAATATGTTGGGTCATTTATACACAAATTGATCACCTATAATCTGCTTGGTGAAACGTAAGTCCACAGGTAGCCTTTAGAAAGCTCACACATACATTTTATACTTTTGAAAATTGTTGCTATCCTGATCTTTGGGTACTTACTGACAGAGAGGACGTATGAGCTTCTGGAATGAAATCACAGTCTTGCTCAAATTTAAAGACCATGAAAATTGTATGTTCTTTTTTAATCCTTTAGAATAAAATCCAAGTATAGCCTTAACCTTCAAATATTGTGTGTAAGTATTTGTAAGAAACAAGTAGAAAGAATAGAATATTCTAAGAAACCTGGTGATTTGCTGCAGATGGAAAGATATCAATAAGCATATTCAGAAGAGCATCCTGGGCTGTGATCCAACGCAGTAAGTAGCTGCCTAAGATAAACCATTTCAGGAGCCTCAGGTGGGCACTGGTCAGACAAGGCCTTGCTGCCATGCCAATGGGTAAGCCTTCTAACCACCTTTTCTCTGATTCTACAGGTAAGACCGAAAGCAAAGATGCTTTTTATTTTGTTGGGATGTTTCGCATCACTAACATCGAGTTTCTTCCTGAGTACCGACAGAAAGAGTCCAGGGAGTTTCTCTCAGTTGCTCGGACAGTGCAGCAAGTGGTACGGTGATGGAGTGGGGAGGGGGAAACTGTGGGGGTGGGGTGGGGGTGGGGGTGGAGCCAGTCAGGGGGTGAGCGGAGGGGGTCCCAAGGTTGCAAGCGTCAGGTGAGTCTGGTTTAAGGAAGGGTAAACATGGGGCTTAGCTCATCTTTGCTATCAAAGAGAATTGCTTTTGCCTTTTTTTTCATAATGGAAAAAAGAGTGACTCTCTCAACTTCAGTTTTTGTCATCTGTAAAATCAGAAAACGGGATCAGGTGATGTTTGAAATCCTTTGGGTTCTCATGTTATGTGCACAGAAATTAACTCTGTGGTTGTGTACATTTATACCAACCTTGATTAACATTGGCGATCTCTTTGCTTTTGAAGAAAAATGTTACCACGGAGCTCATAAATATGGTAAAAAGTTATTAAAATTTAGAAAAACATAAAAATAAAATAATTAACATCATCATGAAGCTCCTTTTAATTTTGGGCAAGGTAGGCTTAGAGATGACGCAGGATGAGAATGTTTGTAGACATTCATTTTATACTATGTTTTTTCTTAAAATTACATTGTAAGTTTCTAAGTCATTACATATTCTCTCAAAAACTTACGTTCTAATCATTGCAGGCCCAAAGTCTTTTTTTTTTTTTTTTTTTTGTTAAACGTTTAAGCTGTTGTTCGTTTTTTGTACTATTATGGAAAATACAATAACAAAACTTCCACATAAATTGCATTATTCTCTAAGTGCTTCCTTAGGTGGTTTCCTGAAAGTATAACTTCTCTGTCAAGCGTTTATTCATGGCTTTGGGCGCTGTTTTAAACTAGAAAGTTTCTGCCAATTTGCAATTCCACAGCAACAGAGAGTGTTGCTCAGCCATGGCCTTGCTAGAGGCTGGACCACAGAGGAGAAGACTTGGAGAGAGAGTGTATTTGTTTTTAGAAGTGTTCTAAGTGAGGGCACAGAAGGTAAAGCGATTGAAAAAGCTCTCCTTTGAGATCCCGTTATAGAATTTTAGAGAACAGGCTGTCTCTTACGTCTGTGACCTCCAACTGACTTGAACACACAATCTCAGTCTGATCTGCAGCCAGAGGCTGCACCATCGCACCACCAGGGCTTCCCAAAAGGAGGAGTCTTAAAATGACCCAGAGACTGAGAGCGCTGAGTGGGTGGTGGACCTGGCTGTGGGGACCACTCGCCCCCTAGTGGCTAATATAGGAATGTATCCGTAAGAAGATTCGTGAAAGAAAGAACATCTGGTTAAATGTAGAAACATGCGCTTAAATGATTTTGACTTGATACCTGTGGAGGGCAAGAACTTTTGAAGTGAGAAAAAAGAGGGTGAAGTTAAGCTTAATAGAAGTCTTTAAAGATCAATAAATAAATAAAGGTAACTGACTATTCTTCACAGATAGCAGAATATAAGAAACATAAGAATTGTTTCTTTAACAATTTATTTGAATTTTTAAAAACCCCGAGTTTGAAATTAGAGGCCTTTAGTATGAGGCTTCCCTTTATTTTTATTACGCCAGGGTGTGGTCCTGCAGCAAGCAAGGTGCCGTGAAAGTGGGATCTTATTTCTACCATCTCCCCAAACTGGTCCTTTCCCTTCTCAGAGTCATGGAATCAGTAACAGGACAAGGTGGAGACCGAGCTGCAAGGAGGGTTGACTCTTGGCCGAAGAACCAGAGAGACAGGAAGGACAGTCTCACAAATAGCTTCTCAACCCACTGGGCATGGGAAGTCATAGGTGATTCCAGAAATGAGGGGGAGGGAGGGCAGGTTAATAACGCCGAAGGCACGTTCACGTCTTCTCCAGAAGAGGGCAGAGGCTTTCTGGGAATTCGGGCACCATCTCGGTACATCTTTGCATGATTCCTTCCAGTTATCATTCGGCAACTGTTAATGGTCATGCTGCCGGGAGGGTGTCATTTAGCATAAAGAAGAGATTATGAAGACATTAAGAGGTTGTCCGGGGATCACTCTGTCAGCCATAGTAGATCCAACTAATTTTGGGTTGACCAACTGAAGAGGGAATTCTGGTCTTCAGAGACCCTGAAGATAAACAAGCTAAGGACAGAATAGAAATTAGCTACAGTCGATAATGCAGGAAGTACATGGTTAATGAGTGAAAAGTAAGTTTTAAAAAATTAAAATACTTTTAATTTTTTCTTCAGGTAAATCTTGTTTATACAACATCTGCTTTCTCAAAATTTTATAAGCAGTCTACTGTTGCAGACGTCAGGTAATACATGTCCCTTGTTTTGGAATTTCTACCTTAATTACTATAACTTCCCTTAAGGTTGTGGTGGGATGGAAAGCCCCACATTCTCCCACAGCATCTTAGGAGCAGTTGTGGGTTAATACTCCATTAGTATAATTAATGATCCAACTCTGTCTTCTCATGCTGTCTGCTTTTGATCTACCAAATTCCTGCCATTTTCCTATAAAGTAAGTCCCTATATCAGTGCCTCTGGGGAAAATGGCTATCAACATGGCTACCATATGGGTGGACGGCAAAAATGGAAGCAAAAATAAAGTACCGAGAGCTTGTCTTAGTCATCTTTTCATTGCTGGGATTGACGTATACAGCTCAAAGGAGGAGAGGCATATTTTGTTCACGGTTTCCAAAGTTCCACATTCAGCTGTCTAGGAGGCAGGGATGTCAGGGTGGAGGAGGCTGGTGGAGCAAAGCCACACACTTCCAATGGCTGAGAAGCGCAGTTGGGGAACAGACCCAGAGGAGAGGCCAGGGCTCAGATACAGGGTCCAAGCTGGCATCTCCACTCTCCATCCAGAAAGGCCGCCAAGTGTGCTCTACTAATGCTCTGGATAGCTCTCAAGCCAGTAAGTTAATGATCCAACTTGCCACACCACTATTTCTCCAAATGTGCTCTGTGGAAAAGCTGGTCGCTAGACATTTTCTGAGAAAAAAGGATATCATAGTGAAATAATATTTTTAAAAAATATATTCAACTGTCTTCCCCCAAACTTGAATATATCTAAAAAGATTCACAATCTACTTTGGTTTATTAAAGGCACTAAAGTCTTAAAGTAACATTTACACTTTCCTGAACTTTCCATTTCTGAAGCTATTTAATGCAGAATAACATCTTAGGTTTCATTTTTAAAATGCACGATATTTGTGCAATTAACAGCTTAGACTTTGGGGTCAGTCTGAAAATCAAATTGGACTTGATGCCTAAGTCTGCTTCTTGGTAGATATGCGATTTTAAGCTGTATTTGGCCTCGATATTCTCATCTGTAAAACTGGAAAATATAGAACCTTTTTGGTAAGATTGAGTGGGAATAAAGTAAATGTTTGGACACAGTAAGGTACCAAACATTTAATTGTTATTTCTAATAGCAATGAATACTGATTGATATCCATAAAATAGCATATTCTCCATGGAGATTATACAGTAGTTGTTCCGGATTTTGATACAATAATCAGAATGTATATAACATAATGCTTCGCTTTTCCAATCTTCCCTGGTAATAGGAACCAATGATTCCCTAAAGAAAGGAGTTAGATTCAGACGGAGAATGTACTCACTGCTCTTGAATCTGTCTGTTGAACTCCACCTTTTTGAGAAAGTGTACTTTCCAAGAAGCAAATCCTAAGTACCTCCTTTTCCCTTCCCTCTCAACAGCAGCAACAACAAAGGTGGTCTCCTTGTCCACTTTTGGATTGTGTTTGTCATGCCACAGGCCAAGGGCCATATCTTCTGTGAGGATTGTGTGGCAGCCATCTTGAAGGACTCCATCCAGACGAGCGTTATAAACAGGACCTCTGTGGGGAGCTTGCAGGGCCTGGCAGTAGACATGGACTCTGTGGTACTAAATGGTGATTGTTGCTAATTCTCCTTTAAACGTTCCTTCCTGCTGCACTCCTAATATTTGCCATTATTAAAACTAATATTTAAATGAAGTATTCTCTTCTAAAATCCCCCTAACATTAGATTAACTGAAGACATTGAAACTATATTGGCAAAGAAATTGTTAAATTGTTGTATGTGGTACAATGACTGGAGAATAGAACTGAAAATAAAACAGAAAAAAAATCAAATTCTTAAAAATGTATCCCTCCTTACAGTTTTTTTGGCATATATTCAAACTAAGTCCCCAGGAAATAGAGTCTTAGAAAAGAGTGATATTTGACATTTTGCCTTGTTCCTTTGCAGACAGGTCGCTGTGTTATGAACTATTCACACTGCTTCAGAGTGGTTTGCCTTTGTCTTGGTGGTGATTTAAACGGTTTAATCATTGTGTAACTGAACATTTTGCAGTTTTTTAGTTTAAATTATATATGCATATAACTTTAGGTATGTCTGTATGTGTACATACATACATACACATAACACACATTATCTGAGATGTATGCTAGGCTTAGGTTAAGTGGCAGATAAAAATTTTTTCAATGAATGAACAAAAAAAAAATCTAGTAGAAAATTCTGCCCTATATTTACTATTTCAGTCATAGGACTTATTACTATTATTTGCTTGGTTGCTTTCTTACCTTTAAAATATTTCAAACTCAGCACGATTTCAAGGGTATAGAAATAAAGAGAAGCATACAGCGATTCTCACAGGCCCTCAGTTTCAGCAACTACCAACTCTTGGTGGCCTTATCTGATCACTAAATACCTGCGCATTCTCCCAAACCCTCGCTGGATTATTTTAAGAGTAATCTCAGATGTGTTTGGTCATTTTAAAGAGGGAGCAAAAGCAACTTGTAATAAGCAAAATTTTCTGACAAAATGAAATGTAACTGTCACAAATGAACGAGTCTAACAGTTCTGTCCTACTTTTTTTTTTTTCTTCAATGCAGCGGGGCTTCGATCGGATTACTCTTCAACCATTGAACCTGGTAAATCGTCTCATGCGGTCCCCTTTTACTCTCATTAGAATATTTTCAGCTAACGTCTTCCTGTTCTAATTGTAGCATTTGTTAGTATTGTACTCTTAGTGTAAGTCACAGACTGGCCTCGGCACCAAGGACACTTGACTGACTTCCGCAACTGGTACAGATAATAAGGAATGTGTTGGCTTCAGCTGTGGCTGGGTCCACATTCTAAGACAGTATCATCAGCACTCTGCGTCTTCGCCTTCCTCTGGTGAAGCTTCCTTATCGAGTGTGTTTCTTCTATTGTCCTAATAAAAATGACCACCAGCAGACCCAGTCTTATAATTTATTATTGTCGCAACCATGGTGGAAAATAAAACCCATCATGCATACTCCCTGGCAGTTCTTGCAGAAGCCCTGGGATTGAATCTCATTATACATATTGGCTGACGCGCCCATTCTTGGAACAATATCTTTAACTTTGATTGGCCAGTCTGTGTCACGTGCTCGAACCAGGCGTGCGTTTACACCCAAGCAGACTCTATGGGCAGAGTAGAGATAGCTTTTCAAAGCAAAGTCAAAGTCTCCTCTGTTGAGAGAGGAAAGTGGACTCAAGGCTGACAGTCCATGTCCTCCACTCGACCTCTTTTATTCTTTACTCTTCTATAAAAAAGATTTCTAGAAAAGCCCCTTCTAAAATAATGGGGGAATAAGGAAAAAGGCGAGTACTGTCTCCACAGACAAAGGCTGCTCTCAGCACCTCTATGCAGATCACCTGTCTCTCCGCTACCCTCTGGAGATTTCTGCGACCTCGGGGAGGCTGCTGTGTCACTTCAGGCTAGTGGCCATCGTGGGCTATCTGATTCGTCTTTCAATTGAGTCCATTCAACTGGAAGCTGACAACTGTGTCACGGACTCTCTAACCATTTATGACGCCCTCTTGCCAATTCGGAGCACCATCTTGTACAGGTACGCACACAGGGACTTAAATCCTGTGGCAAGGAAAGAGATTTTTTAGAATGTCTTTATTTTTATTTATTTATTTATTTATTTTACAGTATATGAGTTTCCCTTGGCTTTAAAACATTTTGGCCACATTAGGGAATCAGAGGCCGAGTCTTGCCCTATTTTGCCCCCTTTATACTTTCCTATCTTTACAGAGCTGTCAGATTCAAAGTTCGTGTCAAACTGTAGCACACAAATCTCTCAAAATGAGGAAAGCAAGAACTTCAGCCAATGTGTCTGAAATATAACAGATATTTTCCTTAATTTTACTTTTATTGCAGAGACCATAAAGTCTACCCCTTCAATATTGTGAATAAATATCCTACAATGATTACATACTATTAGTAAAACAAATAATTCATTATTATTACAAAAATAACACAGTTTCATTCAGAAAATGAACTTAGAGAAAATAGTATCAATGACTTTACAATCTCATTACCCAAAACAAATTTGTTACATGTAACATAAATCCCTTCATTCTTACATGATACACACACACACACACACACACACACACACTTATTCATACACTAGTTGTTTTTCCTTAATAGTAGATATCATTAAGGGTGCTTAATATTTGATACCCCATGAAGAAAATTTATTATAAAATTATGAATTATTATTCACAGTGTTAAGGATATGCGAGTTATCCTATTATTTTATAGTGTTCATTTATGTTGTAGTGTTTAATGTGAGAATATGTATGTTTATATTTTGGTTGTGAATGTGTATGCTAAAAATTCACATCATATCACATATTAAATAAGGCTACCAATGACAAGTCAGCTTTCCAGTGGGCCCTATTACTCAATGATTGTTAGTTTCTGTTCATCTTTTCAGATATTTTTATCCATTCCCTCATTTAATCCACACCATGATGCTACAAGAAGGGTGTTATTATTACTATTGTTGTTATTATTATCATTGCCATTTCACATAAGGAACAGTGACACATATATGAATTTCGTGCTCGATTACCTAGCATCTTCCATTTAGTTCATTGATGGAACAGACTTCTGAATCCAGTTTTTCTTGATGCAGAACGCATGACCTTAACCGTGACATATCCTTTATACCTTGCTTGTTTTCAAGGCGGGTCTGGGGACTGACATCCAGGAGAATTCTCTTGTAGGACTTACTGAGCACACTTTCTGTACTCTTTTCAGCTCCATTCCATTTCAGTATTATGTGGCCAGTAATGGATGAAGATCTGGGCACAAAGAGCAATTCACAAGAACAGAGGGGATGGCTCTGGAGATGTGTGGAATTAGTGTTGGGAAGGGGCCATTCCTGTAAGATCCTATCCTTCATCCTTTTTTGTTTCATTGCCTGATTTCAGACTTTGTGAGCCCACAAGAACACTCATGTCATTTGTTTCTACAAACAATCTCATGCTAGTGACACTTAAGTCTCCTTATATACGAAGGCTGTCAGGAATCCGGGCATATTTTGAGGTTATTCCAGAACAAAGTAAGTTTTCTCTAACTAAAATAAAATCACATTTGGGGATATGTGTTAGGATGCTCCAGTCTCATCTGTTCTGAAGCTGTGCTGTAATACTAGTCATAGTGGTCAATAGTATGACTCAGGAGCCAGTTAAAATAGAAAGAACAGAGTAGGTTCAATAAAGAACAGCTGAATTAGTATGAAAGTGTTGATTAGGTAACTCAAAAGGCAAAAATGACTAAAGAGAGCTGGAAGGATGGAAGGTCCTAAAGATGTAGAAAGCTCCTAGTAGTTGGAGAGGATGAAGGAAAAAAGTTGGAATTCTGGCAAGTCAGAGCTTGGAGGAGGGGGTCTGTTATGCGAAGCTCTCACCTCTTGGGGTGCCTGCTGCTCAGCTATGCTGGGGTATTGAAGTTCAGACTACATTTTTAAAGAAGGCCATAGCATCCCACAGCTCTGTCGTCAAAATATAGGATTTGAAAACAAACACAGAAATTGAGAACAAGTATCATAACCAAACATTTATAGGGTGCTATTTCATTAAAAAGAAATCAAAGTTCAAAAAACATACTAGTTTGTTAATCCAGGAAGTGTGCATTTGAAATTAGAGAAATATGTGCGTGTATTTTCTGAGCATCTCATAACAGCAAGTCATTGTGCGCTATGCATTGCTTTTCAGAGTGTGAAAACACAGTGTTGGTGAAAGAAATCACTGGCTTTGAAGGGCAGATTTCGAGTCCATATTACCCAAGCTACTATCCTCCAAAATGTGAGTGTACCTGGAAATTTCAGGTAAAATAGTTTAATATATTAAAAAATTCTTACTTTGTTTTTTTGGTGGAGTCTTATTGCTAAATTTTACTACTGTTATTTAAAAATTACAATAATAATATATTTTATTTTTACATGATTTAAACTTTATTGAAATATGTTATTTAAGAAATGATATTTTCCCATATGGTCAGATTAACTGTTTTTAGCAGTGAGCTTATTTCTCTAACCTATTTTGCTGAATTGTGTTTTTTTTTAAATGCAATTATGATAGAATTACTTTTCCAATTGTTAACTAGTTCATTGTTACAGAAATTAATAAAATAATAAATTGAATTAGGCAATATATATTCCAGCTGCATAAATGAACCAAAATATCTTACAAGAAAAAAATATATATATGTCTCCCTCTGTAATAAGAGGACATTTAAAAAAATTCTTAGCCTATAAATCTATTTTATTTATATTTATGCACACATGTATGTATGTATGCATTATGCATATATTCATTTTTGTAGTACTGGGGATTGAGCACAAGACTTTTGCTCTGGGCTGTATCTCTTTCCATGCCCCTTTTGTTGTTTATTTGAGATGGGGTCTTGCTAAGTTGCCCGAGCTGGGCTCAAACTTGGAAGCCTCCTGTCCATGCATCCTCAAGTCCTGAGATTACAGACCTGTGCCACCAAGTCTAGCTTTATAAACTTTTTTTTCTTTATTAAGCTTTAGCCTCATATAAAGATAAAACAAAGCATTACCTTTATTTCTTCAGTGCATACATATAAAGTCACTACTGGCAGCACAGCAATTGGGTGTACGTGGCAAATGCATGTAGTCTGCATTAATTGATATGTTTTTGAATGACTACTGTGGCCGAACACTCAGATGCAATTCTGGACCCAGAGGATCTGTGAAATTGCCCTCTGCCTAGATCTGCTGTCAGAGCACGTCCCTGTCATTGGAAGGAGACAGGTAACAAGCAGGCCACCTATATATCCAGAGAGTCCTCCATATGTGTGAGTGCTGTGTCTGTGGACACAGTGGATTCAATACACATCTGTACCAAACATGTACAGACTTTTTCATGTCACCATTCCCAAAACAATATGCTATAACAATTATCTACAAAGCATTTTCATGGCGTTAGGCATTATAAGTAATCTAAATATTTTTAAAACTATATGGGAGGTTGTGAATATGTTGTAAACACATACTATGCCACTTTATTTAAGTGACTTAGCATCTGAAGATTTGGATATCCCTGGGGGTCCTAGAACCATTTCTTCTTGGCTAGTCATGGCAGTCCTGTAGCATGTCACATGGTGACATGATGCTCCAGAGAAAAACAAAACAAAGCTGTATAGTTTGGGTGGAAAATTAAAAAGGAACGAGATGAAAAAAATTAAATCTTAAATAGCATGGTTACAGGAAGCTACATTGAGAAGGGAACATCTGCAGAGATACCAGATAGAGATGAGGAAACTAACTTTGCAGACACCTAGGATGAGAAGGGTACAGGAAAGGGAAGAGGCAAGGCAAGGAACCTAACGCAGAGAGGACTGATGTGTACATGATTATTATGCATTAGTTACCTTTTGTTGCTGTGACAAAATGCCTGACGTGCACAAATCTGAGGAGGAAATGTTTGTTTTAGCTCACAGTCTCAGAAGGTCACAGTCAGTTCATGAGCTGCTGGCAACAGTAGAGGCACATGGCACAGGCAGGGGTAGAGGCAGCTCATCATGGCATTGCAAACAGAAAGCCTTGTCCAGTCCCTGAAGGAAGGGACCAAGCAGAATCTATCCTTCCAGGACCCATCCCACCGATCTACCCCTTCTGGGTCCAGCCTCAGTGTTCTGCCCCTTCTAGCCCCCACCATGTACCTGTAATCCAATTCTCACACCTGTAATCTATAATTTGCAAAACACCTGTCTTCCATCACATGCCTAAAATTCACCACATACCCATAATCTACCTCTCTAGACTGGACCCACCCCCTTCCCCTAATAGCATAGGTTCCATAGATAACCCATAACATTCAAATGCATGAGGCTTTTGGGAACATTCCAGAATTAAACCATAGTACAGTCATACCAGTTTAAATGGTTCTAATAATTTTATTTATCTACCCAAATCTATACTTGGTGCCAATGGTTTGATGACATTCTTAAAGTATTTGTTATTGTCACAAACACTTTCAAAATAGTTAGAAAATAAAGATGCTGGAGTCTTATTTACGACCAGGTTTTTGAGGTTTTAACCCAGATGACAGTGCGTCTGAGGGTTGGGGAGAGGCGGGGGAAGCAGAGAGAAACAGAAGAGGTGGGGGAAGAAGGAGGAAAGACATCAAATCTCTACATCTTTTTAATCTCTCCCAAGAGCAGATTTGACACTTTGGGTTTGTATGATAGCCAGAAGAAGACAAGTGACATTCTCAAAAGATCTGTCAAATATTTGACTTTTTAGTGTAACATAAATGCTGATTTTTATGACGACCCATAAACTTAAAATGAAAATCCCTAGATATTATTGCAAGGAGTTTTAGTCAGAGTATAATTAAGAATTTTAGGTCAATTTCTGTTTTGCTAAGGATTGAGGGTTAGAAATGCTGAAGAAAAGCATTTCTTAAGGAAAAGAGTAAACCAGCTGGGGGAATGGGAAATAGAGGAAGGGAGACAGGAACCATCTTGGACAAACATAGTGGCTGACAAGATTTCCCAGAGGGCAAGGCGTGTCCTCAGGATGGAGGTTAGATAATTTGTTTCTCTCCCAGAAACAACATTTGAACAGGCACATTAACCTTGGGACAGCATATTTCTGAGAAAGAAAATTAGTGTAAAAATACAGCCTTTTTGCCTGCAAGTAGCTTTGAATTTATTTTAAAAATTAAGAACTAGATTCCTTAAGTAACAAAAATATTTGATTCAAGTCATGAAAAAGTCTTTTATTCAAAAGTTAGTTTCCTTCTTGGTGTCTGGGTTCATTTCTGAACTTACGATCAGCTCACTTTGCAAACTCAATTTCAGCTGAATTACAGAATATTGCCTAAAACGTTATGTTATTTTCAAAAGACAAAGTAGACCAAAAAATGACTCAACAAAGCTGAACAAAAACCCTGGGTAAGATCATTCCACACAAGCACAAGCAAAAGGAAAGCAGCGCTCCCCACCTGTGGGCCAGGAGCCACGGAAACCAGGGCAGTGACATTCCTGAGCTGAAAGTAAGAAAGGAGCTCTCCACTGGGATAAAAAGAGTAATCTAATCTACACGATCTAGTTATGGCGATTATGCAGTAAATGACATTACATTAGTACTCACCAAGCAAAAACAAAAGGAATACAAAGAGAATTGAGCAATGTTTGCAAAAGAGATTTTAATTCCTTTCTTTTGTTTGGTTTGTACCAGATAGCGAGGGACAACAAAGAGTGTTGAGAAGAACATTACACCAACCTGCTGAGTTTGATGGCGATCTTGGTTACTTTTTCATTGCTGGGACAGAATACCTCACATCCACAACTGAAGGGAAGAAAGATTTATTTTAGCTCACAGTTTCAGAAGGTCTCATGGGTCTCATTCATGGGAGGCCAGCAACAGTGAAAACACACAGTGGAGGTTGCAGGGGGAAGCTGTTCGTTCATATCAGAGTAGGACAGGAAGCGAGAGAGCAGGGAAAGGAGGAGCCAGCGTATATCCTTCCACCTCAAGCCTCAGTGAACTGCCCCTTCTGAATCTGGCCTCAGGCATCCAACTCTCCCGCCAGGCCCTACCACTTAACAGCATACGGAACCCACAGATAATCCACAACATCTAAATATATGAACCTTCTAGAAGACATTCCAGATTCAAACCCTAACATTCTGCCCTGGGCCCCTAAAGGACTCATATTAACCTCCCTTATGCATAATATATTTAGTCCATTTGTAAGAGTTGCCAAATTCTTAACAGTTTTAGCATTGCTACAAAGTCCTAGTCCAAAATGTATTCTAAGACTCAGGGCAAACTCTTAACTGTGAAAATCAAAGAGAAGTTAATCATAACATACAATGGGACAAAGTAAACATTCTCATTCCTAAAGGGAGGGCTAGGAAGATAGGAAGCAAGTGAGCCAAAGCAAGAATAAAAGTCCGCAGAGCAAATGGCAAATCCTGCCATTCCATTAAATCCTGTAGCTCCGTGACTAGCACCTGGGCCACACTATGCCGAGATGTGAGCTTCAAAAGCCTTAGGCGGCCCTGTGCCCGTGGCATTGCCTCTGACTACAATCTCCACCTCCACATCTTTTGTGGGCTGGCTCTATTCGTGCCCCATGGCCTCCTCTGCAGATGGTCCACACACTGGCATTTCCAAATTTCTGGGGTCTCCATTGCACTATAGTTCTGATACTTGGCTTCTTTTTAATGCTAACCCCTTCAACAACCATGCTCTTTTGCCCCAAAACAAAAAGCCCCGTAAAACTGTAAACTTTTTACATGTTTTTCCTTTGCCATTTTCTCATGTCCGGGGGACTGATCTACCCCACTAAGGGCCTCCGGTTGCCAGTAGTAGAACTCCTTAAAAATAAAAAGCCAACAGGTGAGAATTGAGTAAACATGAAAATTTTAGCCTGAAACATAAGGTGGTCAGCATCCTAAAGTGTTTTTCTGACTTGCTTTTTGTTTTTCAGACTCCTCTATCAACTCTTGGCATAGCATTGAAATTCCATAACTATTCAATAACCAAAAAGAGTGTGAAAGGCTGCGAGCATGGATGGTGGGAGATCAACGAGCACATGTAAGCGATTATCATTTGTGAGGGCTCTGATGAAAAGTTTACAACCTTGGGCTCCTTGCCCTCAAAGGATTTGTGCTTTGCTACTGACAAAGAGGGAAACCCGGCAGAGCTAGGTAAGGTACACAAGGGTGCTCAGATTGCAGAAGTTTCTGAAGGGATGCAAAGGGCTTCCACATCACTTCTGCTCAATGCTGCTCAGCTATTGATGAATATTTTCTGCACTTCATAAAAGTATTTGGTAAATAGAGTGTTCAATATCCCGTAACCATGTGGAGAAATTAATAAGTAGAGGTTATATAAGATATAAGACTTTTAGCTAATTCTTTGTGGTAGGAGAGGCCTCATTGGACTGAATGGATCCTAAGGTTGGAAAATGGGTTGAAGGGGAATGGAAAGAAACTCTTAAGAGAAGTAGGTACTGGGGCTTCCTGAATTAACTAGTGGATCCTCATCTCACACTTAATTTGTCCCTTAGTCATTTATTTGCTTCTAAAACTTTAGTAGGTATTCTACAGGCCTTCAGCAGAATCAGAATTCAAAAATACAAGATGCCTGATCTGGCAGCAGGATTGCTTCTCAGTGCACTTTCAGAGAAGAGTCCTGTGAAGTTAAAAGATTTGCCTGGTAATTTTTGTTCACTGTTATTTCATGAACGAAATTGCTCCTTTCTCCGAGCTTCTATTGAACAACCCTCTTTGAGTTTGTTTAGACAAACTACTTACAAATGGTCATTAACCCTCTTTTCATAGGAATAGGCCCTGTCACACTTCAAGGCCCTCTTAGATCTGTGACTGAAAGGTGGCTGGCACTCCTCTAGAGCATAATTGAATCAAGAATCTATTGTGTTGAAGTAAGAAGACCTGTGTTCAAATTCTACCCTCTCATTAGTAATTATAATAAGACAAATTACTTAACTTCTTTGATCTGTAGACTGTAAAATGAGATAATAATTTGTACCGAACAGGGTTTGCTAAAAGCATTCAATGAAATAATGTATACTGCACACAAAAATATTGAGTATTAGAGTAACAAAATGTGATTTGGAAATGATACTGGATGAATAAATACTATAGGATGTGTCCTAAGGCCTTAAAGACACAGCATTTTAGTATTTAATTAAAATAGAGATCCAGCATACACGACTTCCCTGATTTCTGTAAGAAAATGACAGCACTGTGCTTGGAAAAGGAGATATTTTTCCCTAAGTAGCAACCACACCACCGCCACCACCACCACCTCCACCAATACCACCAACACCCAGTATACCAAGGCCTTCTCCCAAGAAATACCAAGAAAAATACCTTCTTTGATGGGCTGCTTCTTCTCCTTAGACTTTCAGACTATCTAAACCTATCTGATTCATTCCACGCTGGCTGTACCCATGGATTTCAGTTTTCAGCTCTATCTTAGTTTTATCTAGAAAGAAAAGGCTTTAAGTGAACTAATCAGACACCTTGCTGAGAAGTTGGCCTAAGGGGCCTGGGGTTGTGTCTAGGAAGGAGGAAACCGTAAGGCTGACTGGTGGCATGATCTCTCATAATTCCAAGAACAGCAAGTGAAAGGGCATGAGCCCTGCGGAAAGCATGGTTTTCTACAGCTTTAGCAAAGACTGAGAAAAAAGCCTTCTGGCCTGCATCCTGGCTTAGCCTCAGACCAACCTGTATCCAAAATCTGGTTCTACTTGTTCCCTATTTGAACATTACCAAGTTGCTTCACTTCTTTATGTTTCATTTTCCTTCCTTATCACATTCCTGTACAAGCACACTGACCTTTGCTGGGTTTCTCCAATCTCCCTGTCTTACCCACACGCCACCATCATGCCTCACTTCATACTGCCTCCCTTGAAAGTGTAACCAAAGCACAGATGCGAAGATCCTTTTCTGGACTCCCCTTTCACACTCCTGAGTGAGACTCATCTTTGCTAGAAAACGCTGGATGTGAATGAAGAGGGGGGAGAACACGGCGAGACACAGACATGTAGGCATCATGTCGCCATTGCACAGGATTCTGATCTCAAGCTGACGAGCTATGTAGGCTCTGGCTCCAAAACATGGCTTGCCTCTCAGGCATTGCCTTCCATGGTGGTCACCTTCCTCTCATCCTAGAAGCTGGTCTAGTAACCCATCAGTTGCAGAATGTTAGCCAATTGCAAAAGACTCTGAGTTACGTGTGAGTGCCCTCCTCCTCCCATTCTTAAACCACAGATCTGTGCTCCTATAATGTCAGTACCTGATCCACGGCAAACATGTGCCTCCCAAGTGCTTCAGGACCTTGAGGGACTGGGATTCACAGGTTTAGGGGAGGACATCACTCCCGACGCCTGTACCTGCTCTCTGTCTCTCACAGAAAACTTGCAGCACTCACCCTGGGTAAAGCCTTGCCCACTCAGGGTGGTGGGTGGTCTAACCTATTATGAGCATGTGGTATAATAATACTGTGTAGCTCATCAGTCACACAGTGTTCATACTGTAAGAACTGGATACTCACCATAGGGACATACTCTCAAAGGATAGTTGGGATTCTGGTGGCATTAGGTGAGAAGCAAGAGGACAATGGAAGCAGGAACTATTACAGAGAGACAGTATTTCTTTGAAGTTTTGCCAAGGACAAGCCCTCCAGTGCACATCAGATTTCAACATGCATTGAAGAAATGTTTTCTTTTGTGTCAAGTGTTGATGGAATTCTTTGCATATTTTCAACTTAAGCTCAAGAACTCCATTCTGTTCCACACAGAAGTTTGTGGACAAAAGCAGGTAAGTCTTGTTGCTACATAGTTTTTTTTTTTTTTTTTTTTTAATACTGACGAAGGATGGAGGACTGAAAAGAATCCATAGTTCCACTTCCAAAGCGGTTGGTGAGGAAAGCAACAGATTATTAGTACTATCATGGCTCTATGTGACGAGTAGAAAAACTGAAGGGAGAGAGCTCCTCAATCACACAGCTCTGCATGGATAACTGCCCTCGGGTCTACCTCGTAAACATCTCCACTTATGAAATCAGAATGACCAAAGTATTAGTGAATTCACTGTCCACAGGACCTCACCTGCGTGCCCTCTCTGCTGCCTTCTCAGGTACTGTGGCTCCTACATGGATCATCAGACGATTTTCCGTGTGCCCAGCCCTCTGGTTCATGTTCAGCTCCAGTGCAGTTCAAGGTTTTCGGACAAGCCACTTTTGGTAGAATACGGAAGCTACAACATCAGCCAACGTAAGCTGGGACCTGTCCCTAGGGGGAGTGTAGATACACAACTTTGGGATGATGGGAAGGAGACCTAGGATGTGAGGGCAGGTGGGAAGGCAGAGAAGGAAGAGGAAATTAAATTTGTTAAGATATGGTATATATGTGGACCAATGTCCCAAGTTGAAAGTAATTATTATGTATTGTAAGCATATGTTAATAAAATGGTAATTATGAGTAAAGAAATATTTTATACATAGAATTAATGCTCTAGTATAAACTTTGGACATGACTGACTTCTAGTTGAAAAGTAATTCCTCACAACATTTCTAAAATACAGGACAATCTCATTTATTGGTCTGTTGTTTTTATTGCCAGCCTTAATTCTTTGTAAATATGATGCATACACAAACATGGAATGAACATAAGGCCAGTAGCTTCGGTTGACTTTGGCCTACAGGATGTATGTAGTCAATGGAATAATAAAGCAGAAATAAAGACTGACCTGAGACTTCTTGACCTGATTAAAAGCAAAAAAGTAAAGGCTACTCATGGGGGGAGTTTGTAAGGATATGACTTGAGAGAAAGCTCCTTTGGGTCACACCCAGTCTCTGGTGTGGCACCGAGACAGTAACTCACCTGACTACACCCTCTTCTCCATTTGTTTGCAGAAATGGCACAAGGACTTGTTATTTCTGTAATATTCACATATAAGCCCAGGATTAATGAGTTAGGCCTAGACAGGAAATGGGTCTTTTCTGAACAGTCTGGTTTTAGTGGAAAGAACAAAGGACAGTGAGGCAGGAGACAGAAGTCCTGGGCTTTATGGCCACGTACCAGTCTCTTTAGGTGCAGCTTCACCAGATTAGTGGTTCCTAATATATTGGGAACCAAGATAACTTGAAAATGTAATTAAAGGTGTTAATTCTGATCACAGAGAATTTCATGATATCAGAAGTTCACTTGTAATTCCACAACAGTCTAAAGACTGCATGCCGAGGGGCTAGAGGAATGGCACAGTGGTTAAAGTGCTTGCCTTGCAAGCTCAAGGCCCTGAGTATGGTTCCCCAGCACCACATAAAATCAGGTGTGGTGATGCATGCCTGTAATCCCAGCACATTCGAGGCTGAAGCAGGAGGATTGCCATGAGTCTGAGGCCAGCGTGGGCTACACAGTGAGCTCAGGACCAGCCTGGGCTAGAGAGTAAGACTCTGTCTCAAAACAAAACAAAACAAAACAAAACAAAACAAAACAAACAAAAAAACCCCAGCCCTGCATGCTGAGAACGCTGGCCGGCCCTGAGGTGTGTTCTGGCTCTCTCATCCAATGAGTCTGAGATGGGTCCCAGCACTGATTGCGCCTGTCACCTGAACATGATGTTCACTCAAGCTTCTATGGAAGTAACTTACTTTTTTCTTTGATTACTTAGGTTCTTCGTTTTGGCTTTTAATTATCTAAACCCTTGTCTAGATGGAATTTTTTTTTTGAAGCAAGGTTTCACTCGGTAGGCCAAATTTGTCCTAAATGTACTAGGTAGTCCTTGCACTCATGGATATCCTCCTGCCTCCGCCTCCAGAACGCCAGGATTACACGCTTGCATACCACATCCAGCCGATGGGCCGCTGGGGAGCCAAACCCGCGCCTGACGCTTGCCAGGGAACTGCTTTAACTGCTGCGCTATCCCTCCAGCCCGAGATGGAGACCTCACAGGGTTGCTCTTGCTATTGTGCCGCGTCTCTAACACTGAGCACTGCAGATCTGACTGCTGACGTGGTTGGGGACGTGGAGGGAGCCATCCACAGTGTTCTGTTTTTATTGCCTGTAGCTTGTCCTGCTGGATCTTTCAGATGCACCTCCGGTCTGTGCGTCCCTCAGGCCCAACGCTGTGATGGAGTGAATGACTGCTTGGACGAAAGTGATGAGCTTTTCTGTGGTGGGTGTCTCAGCCTTCCATGTGACCTTGTTGTGAGTAAGAGACTCCTCGGCACCATTGTTGCTGCTGGATAATGTCTTTAGTTTGCGTGGTTTTTATTTATTGCTATATAACAAACTACTCAGAACTCAGTGGTTTGAAACAATAATTTACACTTGGCCACGCATCCTGGGGTTGTCTGGGACCAGACGGATCTAGATTGAGCTTGGCGGGGTAGCTCTGCTTCAGGTACGGGGTCCTTCTGAGCTTGGTTCTTCCCAGGCTGGGGGCAGGCTTACTCTATGGCTAGTCCTCTCACTGGGGTGGCAGTGACATAGCAAAGGAGAACACGAGATGGTAGCACAGGGCTGTAATCCAGCACTCTGGGAGGCTGAGGCAGGAAGATCACAGATTCTAGCCCAGCTTGGGCAAATCAGCTGTTTAGCAACTTAGTGAGACCCTGTCTTATAAAAATCAAAAATGGGATGAGAATGTAGCTCAGTGTGGCAGCTTTGTACCAATATTGATCCCTAGTACAAAACAAAACAAAGCAAAACAAACAAAATGAAACAAAGGAGGAGTTTGCAAAAAATGTTATTTCTCCAAAAAAATAAAAAACCAACAAACAATAACAAACCTAAGATCGGCTCACTTGTGTCATATTCCATTGCTCAAAGCAAATCACATCGCTGCAACCAAAATCCAGGGGCAGGGACACTGACCTTGTCCTCTGCCTTACTTTTTCATTGCTATGACAGAATAGCGACAGAACAAACCAGGGGAGGAAAAGTTTATTTTGGCTCACAGTTTCAGAAGGTCACAGTCCTTCATGGGTGGCTGGCAACGGAAGAAGCACATGGCTGAGGCAGAGGTGGAAGTGGCTCCTTACGGCATTGCAAATAGGAAACCGAGCCCCAGAGGGAAAGGAGGAAGCAGCGTATAATCTTCCATGTCCCTTCCCAGTGATCCACCCCTTCAGGGTCCAGGCTCCGAGTTCTGTCCTTTCCAGGTTGAAGCCCTTAATCCACCACACGCTTGTAACCTACAATCTACCACAAGCCTGTCTTCCACCACACGCCCGTAATCCACCCCTCCAGACTAGGCCCCCATCTCCCCATCTCCCAACAGCACATGATTCCATACATAATCTGTAACATTCAACTACATGTACATTTCAGATCCAAACCACAGTATCCACCTTGGAGCCATGGCAAACATGGTTGAATTAATATGACCACACAGCATGGATATCTGTGGCTGACGATTCAGTCCACCACACTCTTAAATGCAGCAATCCTAGTAGAAAGCACAGATGCTTCACCTAGAAGCTTAAAATCCGTAAAGAACTCAACATACTCATTTGTGGAGCACAGGTACTGTGAATGAGGGACGAGTGTTAATTTTTGTTTGCTTTCATCCAGAAGAGTCTGTGTTGGTATTACACTGGTAATGACTCATGGATGGGGTATTGCAGAGTTGGGCTTTTTTCCCTCAGTACTATACTGCCATAATAGGGAATGAGCCCAGGGCCTCGTACTGAACACATCCCAGCTTTTTTTGGTTTGTTTCTTTGTTTGAGACAAATTCTTGGGAAGTTGCTAAGCAGCCCAGACTGGGCTTGGATTTGTGATACTCCTGCCTCAGCCTCCCAGAGTGCTTGGATTACAAGTCAGTGCTATTAAGCCTGCCTCGAATTTCTATTTTGGGTGGAAAATCTCTATCTTGGATTTTCATTCCTATTTGCACTTTGTCCAGTCCCTCTTTAGTTTCACAGGAACAATTAACGAAGATGATTAATTCACTGGGCAACATGACCCCATTATCAACACTTCCGGCCACAGGCCCAGTGTGCTTTAAGTACCATTTTGATGGTAATGTTGCTTCTTTTTATGTCTCTGGGAAAAAAATTATATACTCTAACTGAAAAATTTTATGCATGAAAAATTACCTGTGTGAGGGACTGGAGGAATGGCTCAGCAGTTAAAGCACTTGCCTAGCAAGTGCTAAGTACCCTAGTTCAATTCCCCAGCACCACATAAACTGGGCGTGGTGGTGCATGCCTGTAATCCCAGCACTCGGAGGCTGAGACAGGAGGATTGCCGTGAGTCCAAGGCCAGCCTGGGCTCCAAAGCGAGTTCAGGACCAGCCTGGGCTATAGAGCGAGACCCTGTCTTAAAAAAAAAAAAGAAGAAGAAGAAGAAAGAAAAAGAACCTGTGATAAAACAAGATGAAACAACAAAAACTCTCAACTGAGGAATTCATTGTCCATTTACACTTATAAAGTCTTCCATTTCTTCTTCTTTTTCTTTTTGTACTGAGGATTGAACCCAGGGCCTTTGCACCAAGCTACAGTCCCAACTCATTTTATTCTTCTTTTTGGGACAGGACCTCACCAAGTTGCTAAATTGCCCAGCCAGAGATTGAATCTATGATCTTCCCAGCTCAGTCTTCCATAGTGCTGGGATTGTAGGCATGTACTACTTTCCTCAGCTATGTCTTTTATTTCTTAAGAAAATAAATACTGACCACTATATAATAACTGAGGGTTTTTTTTTTACATTATTAGTCTTTGGTATCACACTTTGGTGCTCTAAACATCAGATTATCATTGTTACTTTATAATGAGGATAATTTTGGGAGTAACTACTAGTTTTAATTATTTTTTTAAAAAACAATATGTTATTTCCAAGAAACAAACAAACAGAACATCACCAAAAATGAAGATGATACAGTAGTTTCTGGGCTACTGGAACCCACCAGCCCAAACACTCCCTTTTTTTAATATCATAAGTATTTACTATACAGAGAGATGACTAATCTCTAAGGGTTAGCTAGATACTCTTGGAGTTATTTCAAGAAGCAGCATGCTCCCCAAGTCCTTTGGGAGGGCAAGATATGTCAGAGGTAGCCCTAAAAAAGCAGGCATAGATAATGAAATTGGTGTCTTCTCACAAAACTAGAATTATCTAAGAAATCATAACCTTTTAAAAGTGCTTCCTAATATACTGTGCCTGTTATCAGACTTATGCAATTAAAGAAAACATTACAAAGAAGAAAAATGTAAGAGATTTATTCTGATATTTCCCACTTTATGAAATGGATCTCTCAGGATAAAATAATGTTAAAGAGAGTTTCCATGTACACAGAACACAAGTCTGTCATCCTGGGAGATTTTGCATTCACTGATTCATTCAAGGAAACCTTTGTGAGAATTTACACTCTGTTAAGAGCTTGGGATAGAGAAATAAATAAGTCAAAATCCCCAACTTCAGTGTGCTCCCACTCTTTCAAGGAGAATGGAGGAATTGTCTTTAGATAATAGCAGCTTAGGAGATTTATGTTCCTTAAGGTAGATTATTTATGTATTTACGTATAGTTAAATCACCAGAGTTTAATGAATTTACAATAGTAAAATGAGAACCAACGAACTCAAGTGCTAGGAATTAGTGATTTTTTTTTTCAATTTTGTTACCTCTTTTCCTCATGGAAATATCAATTTCAAGAAAAAAAAACATTCCCTGTTGTCATCCTAATGGTTTGCACCGTTAGCGTGGCTCTGCTTGTCATCAGAGGGTGCGGCGCAGTCTCGGGTTCACGAGCTTTGTCTTTTTCTCACCCTAGTGCCTGCCAAACCTGCCTGCGATGCCACCCTCTTCAGGCAGCCGGGCCCTCTGGTCTGCGATGGCGTCAGGGACTGCGAGAACGGCCAGGATGAGCACAACTGCACCCAGAGTGAGGGAGGGGTCGCAGTGCCCCGCTGTTCTTCCCACAGAATGTGCTAAGTCAGAATCAGAACACTGCTGGGCTAGGATCCTAGTCATCTTGCCCAGGTTGCCCCAGAACCTTGAAAAAAAAAAAAAAAAAAAAAAAAAACAAAACCTAAAAGACTAGACAAGGCCTTAGTAAAGAGGCCATGGCAGACCGCTGCTGATAGGGCCAATTCCTCTGCATTCTCAGCTGATGTGCCTGCCTTCCCACAGCTCCACTTAGCTGAAGGAAAAGGTCGTTGTGAGGTTGCTCCATTTCTCAGTGTGGTTTTATTTTCACCCCCAAACCTCAAGGAACAATCCTGTGGTTCACTGTACTTTACTGTAGGGTTCAATGTCATTCAATCTATTTCTGGCTATTTCTTCTTTTATTTATTTTTAGGCATCCCATGCACCAATAGAACTTTTAAGTGTGACAATGATGTTTGCTTTAGGAAACAAAATGCAAAATGTGATGGGATAGTGGATTGTCCAGACGGAAGTGACGAAGATGGCTGCAGTGAGTAGCAATTTCTTCCGACTCCTGTCTTCCTTCCCATTTACCCATTTACTCATGTTGGCTCCCTTCTTGGGGGACTTCCCTTGATAGACTCAGGAAATAACAGTAAATATTGATGATCAGAGTCTGACACTGATTCTCAGAAATAAAAGTTCTAATGATTTATACTATCTTGTCTCTTAAAAAGCATTAATGCGGTAAGTGTTTATAAAGAGAGCTACTGGTGTCCAGTATACTAACCAAGGAAAATAACTTCTAAGAAAAGAAATAGTACAACTCGATGGACAACTTTTGGTTATTTATTATATTATGACCAACAGCCATTTCTGGCTCTCTCTTTAGCTAAGCCCCAATAACTGTAACCCACCATATGTTCATTTTAGTCATGTAGCTTACTCATTAGTCATACAATATATGATTTCTACATGCTTACTGATATTATTTACACCAGAAAGTTACTGTTCTGATAACTCATTTGTTTTTGTTTTCATTTGTCTTGGACTTAAAAATTCTTATAAAAGCTTTCTCTCAGATCAGCGTAACTTCAAAGCTACTCTCAATTTCGTTACCTTCAGAAGCTGCTTCTTCCTTCCACCTAACTATCTGCCTTAGCTGTTCCCATCAGCCCACTGTACCACAGGCTGCCTCACCTAGGTGATCGATCGCTGGATAGTGTTTTGGTTATTGGCTGCTGTGACAAAATACCCAACATCTACAATTTAAGGGAGGAAAGATTTATTTAGCTCGCAGTTTCAGAAGGTCTCTCACACACAGTCCACTCATGGGGCAGCCTGCCATGGTGAAGGTTCAGGGCAGAGACAGAGGCTGGGGAGCTCCTCACCCGCGACAGAGAGAAGCCAAGTGAGTCTGCAGACTCAGGCAAGGTCAGAGCCTTTCCAGGAAGACGCAACAATGTTACTTCTTCCTTCCTTTAGTAACTTCAAGCTGTCAGCTGGGTACCCCCCACCCCCCCAGCTTGGGTGCCCCTCGCTCACTTCCTGACCCAAAAGTCAACAGCACACTCCTGAAAGCTCGGCCCTGGGCCAACCCTGATCTCAAGTTGGTACAGTCTTTCCAGGTCATACCCCAGGTACCTGCCCTTTCCAGCCAGGTCTTATCTCCCAGGAGCACACAGTTCCAAACACAGGAGGTTTCTGGGGATACTCAGATCCAAACCATAGCAGATGGGGAATCTGAGTCAGGATGCACTGTCGGGACGGAGGAGGGCTGGAGGGGCTGGTTCCAGAGAGACCCACAGATCCCCTCTGGTCATGACAAGCAGGAGCGGTTATACGGCTCAGCTCATGAGTCAGCACTGCACCTGACCCCATTTCCAGTTTTCTCCTGAGCCTTTAAGTCACGTGTGAACCTTGCCCTACCTAAGGCTGCAGCAGGCGTTCCTCCACCTGGCACCGCATAGTCGGGGGTGTGGACGCCCACGAGGGGGCGTGGCCCTGGCAAGTCAGCCTCCACTTCGTGGGATCGGCCTCCTGCGGCGCCTCGGTCATCTCTAGGGAGTGGCTCCTCTCGGCGGCCCACTGTTTCCAGGGAAGCAGGTAGGACATCCCCACCCTGGCTCGCAAGTGGCTGGCTCTGACCCCAGGCCACAGACCTGCCCTTCAGTTCTGGAAAGAACCCTCCTGAGGGACAATCCATTCCGTGACGCTTCTGTCGATCTGTTTGGGTTTGGAGAGATGAGTTGTATCCAACACTCTTTAAAGTATCAGTAATAACAGAAAAACATCATGAAGGAAGCATCAAAAATGAAGAGAGGCTTTTGCTAGGCTGAGGAAGTAAAGATGGGGTTTTCATGCCGGAGGGAGGGGCAAACCTAGGGACCATGCAGAGAACGCGGAGAAGGGTTGTGCTGGTGGCGGCTGGGGGCGGGACTCCCTACTGGGCTAGGAGGGGGACCCCGCGAGGGCCCTGGGGGTTGGCGCTGGCGCGGCTCTGCCCGCCTTTGCCAGTGGGGTTGTTAGGAAACAGATGCTCTTCCAGCTAGGTGTGAAGGGAAAGCTTGAAATTCAAAGTCATTTGAATTTATTGGGGCTTAGGTACAAAAATAATATGCACTTCTCATTTTGAATGTTTAAAGTGGAGTTTGATGATGTTATGTAATTTGAATATTTGCTCCTTCTGGGAAATTAGGCTTTGTGTTAATTACTAAAATAGCTTCACTTCTGTTTGATCATTAGCCTTATATGCTGTGAAACTACTCTGAATGACCTCTTAAACTTAACTATTCTTTCGGCTTCCCAGTGCCACTCATGAGTTGTTAGCTGAGAAGATTTGACATTTTAGGGCTGTGTGTCATTATTTTTCCTCAAAATTTTCACCCCTGGTTTTCTCCCTGATAGCTATGCTGGTAGAGATGGCAGCCTCAGGGCTGCAGGAATGGCTCAGCAGTTAAAGTGCTTGCCTAGCAAGTGTTAAGTACCTGGGGTTTGATTCCCCAGCACCACATAAGCTGGGCGGGGTGGCACACACCTATAATCCCAGCACTTGGGAGGCTGAGGCAGGAGGATTGTTGTGAGTCCAAGGCCAGTCTGGGTTCCATAGTGAGTTCAGGACCAGCTTGGGCCACCGAGCGAGACCCCGTCTCAAAAATAAATAAATAAAATAAAAATGGCAGTACGAGCCTCCCTGTGACTTGTGCAAGGCTGTGAGGTGGCGAATGATGAGAATTCTGGAAGGACTGACCATGGTGGAGGTGATGGTGGGGTTTGATGGCCCTGTGAATGTAGCATGAAGAGCAAGGCTCCACGGCTCTGATAGCTCATAAGAAGGAATTTCATTAAATTCCTGCTGAAAACACTTTGATTTCTAACCCATCTTGGTACGTGTATTATTGGAATTTGAGAGACAGGTTCTCAGACCACCAGCTTCCTGGCACTATCTTTGTCAAATGCCAACAAATTAATTCTCATTACCAACATTCTTGATGTCTATGTAGTTTGTGAAATACCAGCCACAAAAACTTTTGCAGATATTTCCTTAAGATGTTGTGGAGAGAATTTTCTGGTACCTTGCTATAACTTGCTCCTCTTACAACCATTTACATCATCTGTGGTTTTACAAAGGACACCAAGGAGGCTCAGAGAGAAGATGTCCTCCCTGGACGGGGCGGGGGGCTAAGATCCTCACCGGACCTGCTTTTGGCATTCCCCTCTCTCTGTAGGTCGCTTGATTCCCAGCCACCTCTGGCTCTTCAAACTACTAACTTCCTGCTTCCTCTGTCTCCCCCAGGCTGTCAGACCCCACTCCTTGGACCGCTCACCTAGGGATGTACGTGCAGGGGAATGCCAAGTTTGTCTCCCCGGTGAGAAGAATTGTGGTCCACGAGTACTATAACAGTCAGACCTTTGACTATGATATCGCTTTGCTCCAGCTCAGCATCGCCTGGCCTGAGACCCTCACGCAGCTCATTCAGCCAATATGCATTCCTCCTGCTGGCCAGAAAGTGCGCAGCGGGGAGAAGTGCTGGGTGACCGGCTGGGGGCGAAGGCATGAAGCAGGTGTGTTTGAACAGGGGTCATGCCCTGCACCTTGTGCTGCGGCAGTGCTCTGGGGCCCCAGGAGGGCTACTGTGTGCATATGCCCTCTATGGGGCCTGCTGATAACTATGGGAGATTGGATGGGGGGAGGGCATTATTATTCCCGCATTAGGACCCTTTCTACTTCTTTCCAAAGAAACAGGGCCCACCTAACAAAGGGGGAGAGGGGCGATGGAGGAGCCAGGCAGGGCTGATGAGGGAGTGGGGAGGTGTTTCACGCTCTGAAGGGGTACTAGGTTTTTCGCTATAGAACAATTATCCTTTATTTTTAGGTTCCTTATTCATCCCCAAAATGATTCATGTTAATAAAGGAAAGGACGCACATAAGCATAGCCTGCCGTGCCCACTTAGACAACTGTCCGGAACATGATGCTGGTCTGTTCTGTAGCAGGCTGCTTCAGGAAGGACACACGGGGGGCCTGCCCTTAGTTCTCCAGGTTGTTGAGGCAGGCTAGGTGGCCACCTCAGCCTAGAACTGGCCGACCCAGAAGAGATGTCTTTTAATTGGTCCATCCAGAAAAGGCATCTTTTTCAATACGTACAGAAGTCAGGCTGTGTGTTAGGGAAGCCCCTTTATCTATCCTCCCAAGGATTTCTGCAGCCCAAGATTCATGATTAATTCTGAACAGCTAGTGAGGGGAAGAATCCAACACTTCACCAGTGTCTCCTCCAAGGTTGGTGTTAGTACTTTCCTTTGATCTCTCAATCAGCTCGGATTCCTTTGCAGTCCCTTTCCAGGGCTTAGGACAGACAGGGTGTCTGTGAGCCTTCCAGCCTTGCACTGTCTGAAGATTCACTGTGGGCAGCTTCCCAGATGCTCATTGCCTTCATTGAGTTCTTGAAGTAATAACAGCCACCATCAGTTTGGTTTGCTGAGGTCCCAGTGAGAGAGGGCAGCTAACGATTTAAAGTTTTAACCATAGGTTACTGTGCTCAGTGCTTTAACTACTTTGACATGCACCGTAAGGGGAAAGAGTTTACCCAACCAGCACATCATGAGACACTTTCTTTATAAGTGTGTGTGTATGTTCGTGCGTGCGCATGCGTGTTTATTTTTCTGAATCACCTCAATTAGACGGGTTAGTACGGAACTTAAGGAAATGAAAGGTCCATCCAAAAACAGTTAAGTTTTTATGTTTCCTTAGAGACTCCTTCATCTGTTAGATTGTAAGGAGCTGTCTTGAACAATATTATGGGCTGATAACTAACTGTGGCTCCCAGTCCTCTGAAAGCAGCAGGTACTTGGTGAAGGAGTGTGGCACAAAAAATCAGGTGATGCAGGCTGATGCTGGGGTTGAATCCTGATGTGTGCCAGCTGTGTGCTCTTGGGCAAGGTTTTAATCTCCTAAACCTGCTTTTTTTCATCAGTAAAATGGACATGATAAATAGAATTTATCTCAAAGAACTGATGTGAGGATAAAAGGAAATAATCTGAATCATCTGTTCTGATACAGCCTTAAAGAAGTGTAGCCTTACCAGTACCGTGATTTCTACCTCCCATGTGTTTTCCAGACAATAAAGGCTCCCCTGTTTTGCAGCAAGCGGAGGTAGAGCTCATTGATCAGACCCTCTGTGTTTCCACCTATGGGATCATCACGTCGCGGATGCTGTGCGCAGGTGTGACATCAGGCAAGAGAGACGCCTGCAAAGTAAGTCATCTCGCTGTCTTCTTGCCCAACATGTTGTGCTTTCCATAAACGCTTTCACATTCAGCCTACAGAATCCTGGGAAGTAAGTAGGGCAAGCATTCCCTTTACCTCACCGGAGTCGCCCAGCCACTAATTATAAGCCAGTTGCCTAAGACGAGGAAAAGGTGGTGAAAGATCAGCTTCTAGAGAATCAATGTCCTGATTCCAGTGAATTTTCCTCCAACCTGTACAGGCTGAGGTCAGCATCCTCCATTGTGTCACAAGCTTCTTACAGCCAAAAGCTAAAAAAAATAAAAATAAAAAAGTAAAAAAGGCCTCCTGCACTATTTCAGGATTGCTATCTGTTTATTTAGAAGCAGCCATTTAAGTTCTCCAATGACAAAGGTTTCATTTACTCACTGACCTGGAGCACAGACTCATGGCAAAAGGAGGCATGGGACGGGAGAGACGAGAGAATACTCCTTGGTGGCTTCCGGGTGGATGCCAGGCAGTGGTGCCCGTGGAGATCACCTTAGAGGAAGGCATGCTTCCTGGAGACTGAGATTCCAATCTATGCAGACACAGTCGCCAAAATGTAAACAGATGATGGAAGATAAACAGGTGGGATGTTCCCACATCTTTTACCACTTTAGTTGCCATATTGTCACAAAAACTTACTATAAAAATAGTTTCTGTCTTCAAGGTTCCCTTTTGTGACAGGCACTGAGCTAGAACCTTGATATCAATTCATTCAAATCATTATTTTATGTTCACTTTACAGAAGAGGAAACGGGGTACAGAGTAGATCCCCCACGGTTATATGGGTAGTGAATGCAAACGTCTGGACGAGGACTTGAACTCCAGCCTCTGATCCTAAAGCTACTGTCTCGGGCACTCCTTGCACCTGGCCAGTTGCATAGTTCTCTGCCACATGGCCACCCGGTTTTTGCATTAAAGTATAGTTAGCAAAGTTGGTATGGCAACAATGAAAATAAAAAGCCCAGTTTTCTCACTAGTCAGAGTTTACTTAATCAGACATGGAATTTTGGGGGTCGGTACAACGGCAAATGTGGATTGCTTTGTTTTTGATTCTGAGTAGCTTGTAGCTTTTCCTACCAACCAAAATAGGAAAAGAAACCTCATACATTACCCTGAAAGGTTAGTATGATAGGGATTACTTAAGCCCTTGCTTTTTGGAATTGAGGTATCAGAGGGAAGTTCAAGTGACACTAATTTGTCTACGCAAACTGTTGGCCTGTGGCTGTTAGGGCTGCTTTATTAGACCTGGGTGATAATTGCACCCTTTCAAAATAACATAGGTTACTGTGGGAATTACATGACCCCAAAAGTGACTAACATATAGTTAACACTAAATAAATGTTACCTCTTACTACTACTAACAACTATTACTACTGTAACAACAAGTGCTGCTGATGCTACTGTTGAGATTCTTTTCTTTGGGGATATGTCAAAGTTGTTTTCTCTTGTAAGAATCTTCGAATGTTTTTCTTAGCCTAAATAATTAGGTTTTTTTTTTTTTTGAAGGAATACAGCTTGATTATACAAAAAGTTCTAAAATTATTAAATGACAGTAGTATCATGTTTTTTCTTGGCTTATCCTGAACTACATGATGATTAGCTAGCAAAAATATGTCAGAATGAGACCTATGACCACAATTTATTAGATATATTATCGAACTTGAAGGTAAAGAGACAAATGCCTTTATAGTTACATTATCTTTTTGTGTAGGGAGATTCAGGTGGACCTTTATCCTGTCGAAGAAAAAGTGATGGAAGATGGATTCTGACTGGCATTGTGAGCTGGGGATATGGATGTGGAAGACCGAACTTCCCTGGTGTTTACACAAGAGTGTCAAACTTTGTTCCTTGGATTCATAAATATGTTCCTTCTATTTTGTAACTGTACCACTGAGATTTTTTAAATGGTGACTTCACTGATAGACTACTTAAAAATGCAATAAAATCAATAAAAGGAATCCCTTAATTCATTTCAACTGAAACAGTCAGATTTTACATGGTTAGTACTTACTGAAAGATAAGATTATAGAAATTGCTCCAGGAATATAGTTTTCTTCATTCTAAGGCATTGAAATGCCATTGACTCAAGTATAAAGAAACCTAAAGCAATGTCTTGAACCAAGCCTCTAAGAAACAGAAATTGGAAATGAGGGGGATGTTGAGGTGTTCTTACTTTGCAAATGTTTATGAGGATTCAGGCCAATTTGACTTACTGAATTACAAATTCCAGTTCAAACCACACCTATCCATTAGCATGTTTGTGAAATTAAATGCACAAAAAATCTTCGCACTGCAAATAAAGTAAAACTCAGTTACTGACAGAGTAAGGACTTCCATTGTTGCTTTGTATTCCAGTTTCATCATAAGGAGCCTTTCTAAGCATTCATGGCATTGGTAATTTTATGCACAAAGACTATCAACCAGTCAACAAAGCTGATGGTTAGCAACTGTTACTAAAATGGTAGAATGAAGCATCATGATAGTTGGACTGAAAGCAAACAGATGGAATTTGAAGAGATTTTGGGAATTCTGGTAATGAAAAGGTGGAAGAATTTCTGGTTGATTATTATGACAGTAGATATTTTCATAAATTTTAACATCTGGCTTTTGGTTGTTGTATAAGATCCCAAAGGCCAACAAACTTTCTGTTGTTTGCCTTTAAGGAATTACACTACTTTGTACAGTTGTAAACCTATAGGACATTCTTAACACATACTAGTTCGTGATTTATTTTGCCTAGATTTAAAGGGTTTCACTTTTGATCTCAGAATAATCTTTTAAATAACAGAGACCAGAGCTGTTTAACCAAAGTACTAAACAGATGAAAAACATAAGAGAAAGAAGATGGACATTATTTGTTTTTTCCTAAGACAAAATCAAAGAAACAATAGTACTATTATTGAAAAAGTTTCAGAATACTGTACAGAACCTCAGAAAACATTTATTTTTTCTTTGCAGTACTGGAGATTAAATCCAGGGTCTTGGCACTGAGCTCTATCTCTAACCTCTACTCGCACCCCTTTTTTCTTATTTTGAGACAAGGTATCACTAAGTTGTTAAGTTGCCCAGCTGGGCTTAAACTTGCAGTTCTCCTACCTCAGCCTCCCAGAGTGCTGGGATTATAAACGTGCAGCACCACTTCTGGGGTGAACCTCAAAAAACCCTAATGCAACAACAAAAAGAGAAAAAAAGGATATAATCCCTCAAATCAGATAAAAGACTGAGATAATACAAACATTGTCCAGTTCACAGAACATAGTTTGATTTGTTGACTATCTCCTTGAAATCAAGGCTGAAATAATTGTAATATCTCTCTGAATAAATCCCCAAGGGTTTAGAAAACTGGCTATGAGACAAGTACAATTTGAAGGACAGAGTTTACCACTTAACCCACAAGGAGGAACTGAGCTACTGGTCCACTATCTGGAATAGCAATTAGGCTGATGGCAGTTCTTAAAAATAGGGATTCATTTTGCCTGATATGGCTGTAACCTTGTACGAGGTGAATTTAACTTTTTAATTTATGGTCATTTTTAAGGCTATTCACAAAAACCCCTATTTATAAGCCTGTGATCATAATTATGGTTGGAGAAGGGGTGGCATGATCCATCGGGTTCACAGAAGATAGGTGTTCAGCTCACACACATGCACCGTCGGTGTGCACTCTCTGGTGCTAATGGGAGTTATGTGTTCCTCAGCAGTGTGGGGTGGGAAAAAGGCTCGTGAACACCAGCTGGGATAGTTCGTGCCAACACAGAGGTCCTGAGAACCTGAAGGAAATAGGTGCAAAGGTGTGAACTGAGGCCAATCTCTGAACAAGTTTTTGTTAGGTTAGTGGAGTGGCCTCCAGAGATTAAGACAGGAGCATTTCACGTGCCACATGATGGGAGAATTTGTAGGGTCCTGTGCTGTCCTTCACAGTGCCTCAGAAAGTGCAAAATGAGGCCTGACAAACCAACATTTCTCAAGTTCTTGCCTGCATGAGCTGAGGAGCTGGCTCAGTTTTCCACAGTCCTAGCAGAACTGCTGACCATCCTACAGCACAGGGCTAGAGGCTGGTGTGTTTTCAACAGCCACTAGCTATCTGAGGCAATGCAGAGCTCTGGAGTACTGGTGACATCACCGAGGAGGTGGCTTTCTCTTTTGATCACATGGGAACAGCTGGAGAAGCTCCTGGCTCCCCAGGGAGGGGAACACAAAAGGGAAGGTCCTATGAGGAGAAAAGCAAAACAGAACACCTCCTACTGGCTAGGAAATATGGGCAGCACTTATGTTTTCATTTTTAAACCTATTAAATTTTGACTCTTTGAACGACATAAAAAATCAAGCCAATAATAATTATAAATTATATTAAAGAGAACTATTTGGGAAGTAATGATACACTTAAAAATAACTGCAAAAACAAGAGAGGCAAAGTTTGGTTACATGTTCACAAATACTTAACTTCCATCAGGACAATTTTTTTCCAGTGTTGGGGACTGAACCCTGAACCCAGGGGTACTCTACCACTGAGATAATCTCTACCCCCCCACCCCCCTTTTAAAAATTTGAGACAACTCTTGACAAATCGTCCAACCTGGCTTTCGATTTGCGATCCTCTGAGTAGGTAAGCTTACAGGCACCATCCCCAGCAGGTTGTTTCTACCCTTGATGCACCCTTAGGGGGTAGAGTCCTTCTTTCTATTCATTCTCAAGGCTTAGGTTGGAGTCAAGTTGACAGGGTGGGAAAAGTCTGTGGAAACTGTTGGGACACTCACCTGAATTCTAGGTCAGCTATATGGCAATTAAGAAGTTTGCAGCTCCCAGAAACAAGAACAGGTTGTGAGTATGAATTTAGGTTGTTCAATTGGTAGGTGCCAGTATCAGTGACCAGGAAAATATATAAAGCAGGAAGGAAAACTGGTATTGAAAGAACATATATTTAATCAAAGGTTAGTGCTTGGTGCTAAGGGATGGATGTTGGTATTAGTTTAAAATGCTTATAGTCATGGAGCAGTTACCAAGATCCAGTTATTTTCAGGTGCAGTAATAAATAATTTAATTATTTCACATAATCTTCCTCAATCTACTGGGTAGGAGTCATTTTACAGTGAAGAAGTTACAGACACTAAACAACTTGCCCAAGAGCACAGATTGTAACAGTCTAAATTTGGCCGTAGCTAGAATTGGTGGCAGAAGCCTGTAATCCCAGCACTGTGGGAGGCTGAGGCAGGAGGATCCTAAGTCTGAGCCCTGCTGGGTAAATTAGAGACTTAGCAAAACTCTGTATCCAAATCAAACATAAAGAAAGAGCAGGGGATATAGCTCAGTGCAAAGGCCTTGGGTTCAATTTCCAGGTCAGCAAAAAAAAAAAAAAAAAAAAAAAAAAAAAAAAAAAAAAAAAAAAAAAAAAAAAAAAAAAA
>PVKB01006763.1:0-52381 GCA_004027205.1 Ctenodactylus gundi
GGAGGGAGGGAGGGAGGGAGGAAGCCACCACAGGGACTCAGCAGCTGAGCAACTCTTTAAATTCTTAATTTCATCCACATGTGAATGTTTAACGTGACGGTGCCTCCTGAAAGCAGGAGCGTTTACGGAAAACAGTGTGCACAAGGAATTTTAGCTCTGATTTGTGCACGTGTGTCACTTTTCAAACCAATTTTCAAGGATTTCTTTCCTTTGCAGCCAAATGAGAGAAATCAAGTCTGCATAAGAGAGATAGTATTGTCCAGGGAAATATCAAGAGGATTAATGTATTTTGACTGGCGCGAGCAGGAAATTGCGTTTCAGCTGTGCTTATGGGCATATTGTGAATACGTCACATCAAGAGCAATTTGTTAAACAAGAAATATAGGTTGTAGGAATAGGGAAGCAGAATAAGCGGGGAGAGACGGATTCAACAGCCGCTCTGATGTGTATCTGCATTGTTAACAAATGAGCTGCTGACTCTTTCACTGAGTAAAAGCTAGATCTCCAGGCACACAGTGAAATAAGGATGTTTTCATTTAAGTCCCTTCCGTGTTGTATTTGAAATTGGAGGGGTAATTCTAACACTATTTGTAAGTGCTTCGAAAGTTGAAGCTGTTACAAGAAGCTCATTTTAATTTGATTAAACAATATCGTGTTCCAGTCATTCAAGTATTTACCGGGAATTTTTTTTTTTTTTGAGCTTTCAAATGCTAAAATTTCTCAAAGAGAGAGAGTCGCAGAGAATTCTCAGATAATTAATGACAAGATGAGAGTAATGGAGGCTTACCAAGACGTCAGAAATAATCTAGCTAGAATTGGCCAACTTCATGCCTGCTTTTGTCATTGGTTCAGTTATTTGTTTGTTTACCTCTCTGTTTTCATTACTTGCTCCATTTCGGATGAGAATGAGCCAGGTCATTTTTCTAAATTTTTGTTAGAATCATATAGTAATAGACTTTCTGCATTTTCTTACATGAAAAAAAAAACACCACTGAGAAATCAGAACAATAACATCATAAGATGGAAAGGACAAAGAGATTTCTGAGTTTTCCACAGAGACCTAGGCTTTTTCTCAAGAAAAATACTGTTGAAAACTATCCACTCTCTAGAGAACTAAGTATTATTTTCTATAAATATTTGCAGCGCTAGGACAAAATGACTATGAAATTTTCTTGGAATTACTACCAAAATGTAAAGTTGTTATGTGGGATGTTGTGACCTATTATTCCATTAGAATCACGTAGTTTTTGGTAAAGGGATTGCCCAAGTCCTGAAAGACCTACATCTAACCGTGTCCAGAGAGAAATGACTGCCAAAACATTTATGTTGTTGAAGCAGAAAAGTGTTGAGATATGCCATTTTGAAATCTGCTGTTATTCTCAGGTTATGCTTTCAACGTCCTTTGAGTCTGTAATTTAAATCCTATAAGATCTTTAGAAAGAGAGAAAATGAAAAAAATATAATTGTGTGCCCCAGGTTCAAAGGTGTATGTATTTATAATAATTTTTACCCCACAAGAACATTAAGATCAGTTACTACAATGCTTCCCATGTCTCAAGGTGGGAAAAGGAACACATAAAAATTATAGAAACAGGACGAAGTGGAAATACAACTGTATGTACAAGTGAGCTCTGTATCTGCAATTCCTAAGAGGAGGGACAAATCTAGCTTGGGGATTTCTTGCTATTAAAGTGCAAAGGAAAATTGGATCACTTTACAAATTTATAAAGTTTCTATTGGAAGGGAAAAAAGTATACTTATGTCTCCAAAGGAACCTAGAACATAGTCTGAAAGGGTCGTGTATGTTTCCACAGAGGCCACACGGGCAGGGGCAGATGGGTCTTTGCAGATTCCCTGCAGTGGACGTAACGAGATTACTAGAGCTATAGGGAGCATTACTGTACCAAAATTTCCGTAGCATAAAACCTACCGTTTTAAGTGTACATTCCAGGGGCATTGTGTACCTCACGCTGTAAGCCATCATCACCACCATCACACCACACAACTCTTTTCCTCTCCCAAACTGAAATTCTACACCCATTAGGCACCAATTTCCCACTCTCCTCCTCCTCCAGCCCCTGGTAACCACTGTTTCATATTCTGTCTCTATGAATTTGATTATTCTAGGTATTGCATGTATGTGATATCAGGCAATAATTTCCCCTTTGTGCCTGATGTATTTCCTCTACTTAATGCTCCCTTACGTTTTAGCATGTATGAGAATTTTATCACTTGTTAAGGCTCAGTAATATCCCACTGGGCGTTGATACCGTATTTTGTTTATTCTTTTGTCAAGTGACACTTAGTTTGGTCTTGCTTGGGGTAGTTGCAAATAATGCTGCTATGTACGTTGGTGCTGAAGCATCTATTTAATCCCTACTTTCGATTATTTTGGATGTATATCCAGCAGTAGAATACCTGGTTCAAGTGAAAATTCTACATTTTTCCAGGAACTGCCATACTGTTTTTCATAACAGCTTTATCCTCTTACATTCCACTGGCAACTCACAAGTTTCAATTTCCCCACAGCCTCACCTAACACATAGGAAGTGACATCTCTAAGTGTTAATTTTTAATTCTCTAGTAATTAGGAATGTTCAGTATATTTTTATGTGATTGCTATTTTTGCATCTTTTTGGAGAAACATCTAGTCAAGCATTTTGTCTTTTTTAACTAAATTATTGATATATTGTTAATTTTTAGCTCTTGATATGCTCTGGATATTAATGATATAAATATTTTCTCTATTCTAGAGAGCTTTCTTTCTCCTGATGGTGTCCTTTGATTAAGTCCTATTTATCACTTTTTCTCATGTTCTTTTTGCATTTAGGGTCATATTCAAGATACTGTTGGCCAGTCCAGTGTCATGAAGTTTTTGCTCTGTTTTTCCAAGTTCTGGAGTTTTACATCTATGTTTATGTCTTTGGTCTGTTTCAAATTAAAATGTTTAGCTCAGCTTCATCTTTGGCTCCCTGTGCTGAAAAGACTGTCCTTTCTTCACTGAGTGATCAAAGCACCTTTGTTGAAAATCACTTGACCAGATACACAAAGAACTATTTCTGGTTCTATTCCATTTTTATGTGTGTCTGTGTGCCAGTGTCATACTGATTTAATGCCTAATTTTTTTACTAAGTTTTGAAATCAGAGTGTGAGTTCTTTTTTATTTCAAGATTTGTTTTGGCTATGCAAGCCCTCTTGAGATGCTGAATCAGTTTTGAAGTGGGTTTTTCTATTTCTGCAGAAAATAAAGAAGATTTTGATAATGATTCCACTGAATCTACAGATAGTACAGTCATTTTATATCATTAAGTCATCTATCCATGAACATAGTTCTTCCATTTGTTTTTTTTCTTTATTTTTCATCAGAGTTTTAGTTTTCATCATATTAGTCTTTTTTTAACCTTTGGCTACATTTATTTCTAGTTTATTTTTCAGATAGGATTATAAATGAACTTTTCACTTAATTTCCTTTTCAAATTGTTAGTATACAGAAATACAGCTGCTTTTAGTATTAATTTTGGTATCCTGCAACATGGCTAAGTTCAATTATTAAGTTTAACAGGTTTTTTTTTTTTTTGTAAAATCTTTAAGGCTTCCTCTGTAGGAAATTATGTCATGTGTAAACAAATATCCTACTTTTTCTTCTCCCATTTAGATTCCCTTTATTTCTTGCTACTTGCTTAATTGCTTAGGCTAAAATTTGTAATATCGTGTCGAATAGGACTGGCATTATTTTCTCATTCCTGATCCTAGAGAAAAAGATTTTAGTCTCTCATCCTTAAATGTAATGTTGGATGTGGGGTTTTCATATACGGCATTTATCATGTTGAGGGAGTTACCATCTACTCCCAGTTTGTTGTATTTTTAAATGTGTATTCTTGTTTTCCTTGCATATATAAACTGGGAGAATGTCTTAGATATTTATTCGTTACTGAGGCAAAATACCTGATATTCATAACTTAAGAAAAGAAAGGTTTATTTTAGTTCACAGTCTCAGAATTTCTCACACAATCCATGTGTGCACAGGGGGAAACACTGGAAGTGCATGGCAGAGGCTGAAGAGCACCTCACGGCATTGCAGACAGAAAGCCAAGTGAGACTGGAGCCAGCTGATGTAGGGAGACTCAAGCAAGGCCAAAGCTTTCCCAGGAAGAAGCTGTAACAATGTTTCTTCTTCCTTCCTTTACTTAGTTCAAGCTGCCATTTGGGCTACCCACTCCCAGGCTAGGCACTGTCCCTCACTTCCTAGACCACAAGTCAATGACATGGTGCCTGAAATCTCTCCCCTACCTGAGTGCTCCCTAATCTCATTAAATTGACCCAATCCCTCCAGGTCAAGCCCCAAGCATCTGACCCTGCCAGCCAGGCCCCACCTCCTCCCAACAGCAGGTGGTTTCACAGTTATCCCCCTACATAAGGCTTTCGGGGGACTCTCCAGATCTAAACTATGGCAGAGAATAGTGCAACATCCAATGTTGTAAAAGCACTCTGTGTAGCACCAAAACAACTGGTGTGGGCATGTAAGTCTGTAATAGGTAGACCATAGATCTCATATGTGACCACAGTATAGACATAATAGAGCACTTGTGAACTCCTATTTTTCCATCTCCTAAATCTTTACTGACAAGGCTCAGGAAAGGTTTTCTGGAGGATTTGTTGGGTTGAGATAAAAGCTATACCACATCTGTAAAATAATTAAATTTTCTTCAAATATTCATCTCTATAAATCATTATTCATGGCTCTAGCAACTATAAATCAATTATAAAAGGTACTCAAGTAACTAAGCAAAATTGACCTAATATCAACAATTAATTACTATAGCCATAGTCCTTTCTCACTCTGAGTGGCTTCACTACTCTGCCCTCCATCTACCCAAATTAGGAAGCAGAAGTACGCCCTGGACTGATCACTCTTTGCGGCATGCTGTGCTGTACGTCATCCTAAGAGTAGGACTTTTGTAAAAATCAATGCTGTGAGATTCTCCCCAACCCACCTCTTACACGTTTCCAAACTAAAGTTCTTCATCTCCTAGACTACACGGTTGAAGCCCTTGGGCCAAGTAAGTCACGCCTGACTGCATTTGAGGAGGAAGGTCTTCAAGGAATGTGTTATCCTACATGTCATGGACAATCCATTGCTTCTGCTGTCCCAGCAAACTTATCTAATGTTAGGACTGAAGCCAAACATTCCAGGGACCCTATGACAGGCTCCCCACCTGGGTTTGGGCCTGTATCCTAAATCTTTTCCCTGAACATGGTCCCTCTCACTAAGTTCCCAGCTTCCTGCCTAGTTCTTTCCATAGGAATGAAACTCTATACTCCCAGCTAATACTTAAGATCCTGGTCAGGGACTCTCATATCAGAGACAACATTTGATGTTTAACCACAACTCCTATGGAACTGAAGATGAAAACAAAGTGAAAGAGGGGGGTAGGGTAGCATGAAGGGAGAGGGTAATGGGAGGGACAAAAAGAGAGTGTGAAAGCCCTTGTCACCTTGACAGGATGCATATGTGCACAAAATGCTCAACTACATTGTAAACCTTAAATCTTGCACTTATCCACATCAATAAAATGGGGGAAAAAAAAAGATCCTGGTCAACCCAGATAGGTTACCCTGCAGTTGCGAGGCTAAGAGGTGACTCGCCCAACACAAAAAATCCTGGCTCTTTCTGGGGCCACTGTGGCTCACTACACAGGTCTCCCATACTCCCAGACACTATCTAACCACCTGCCTCGGACACTGTACCCAGACTGTTGATCTATCCCCTGGGGATAATCACACTGGCTATTGTGTTCATTAGTGAGGGAGATATCTTTTTGCAGGTGCCTCTTCCTCTGCTAGTGGTCTTTATTCTAACACTGTACTGTCTGGTACCCAACAGCTAAGGACAATGGTCGCCATCATTTGGAGAAACAGAACGTTTTCAAACAGCTATGTCCATGTACAGATATAAGGCATCACCTCATAAATCTGCTCGTTGGACTTAGGGTAGCAAGTGACTTCAACAGAGATATGAAGAAAGCACAGAGCAAAAAACAGGAAAGTTTTTATAACTTCACTTACAGCCAATCAAGGAAACCTTCATGCACCATGTCAGAGCCCAGATGAGGCTATCCCAGACTGCCATTCGTAACACTGCACCTTGAGGCTCAAAAGCATCGTCCGCATAGCTCTGAGATCTACTGAGAACAAAGCAAAAACAACCATACAATTACATGGTACACTTTGCCTGTGATATTGCATAGTATCTTAGGGTTAGAAAAAGTCCCTACAGCTCATGTGTGATTCAAGTACAGACATGATAGCACACTACCAAAATCTCATGTTTTGTTTTTGGTTTTTTGGCATCTCCTGGATCCTCACTGTTAAACTCAGGATTTTCTGAAGATTTGTTGGACTGACTTTCTCCATTTAACAGAGAAAGTAAACACGGACGCACAAAAAGAGACTTTATCTGGGCATAATTGAGAGCCCATGTGGACTATCTTAAAATTCACTAATGGAGGGAATCTTCCCTGAAATGGGCTTCAGACATGAGTGAGCTGCTCCAAGCATTTTTAAAATGTTGTGAATTCACACCAACATGAAGTGTTCTGAGAGAAGGCCCATTATCAAGTCACAAATTATATTTAAATATTGGATGCAAAAACAACATATGGATTTCGTCTCTCAGTAAGCCTAAGGAAAACACTAGCAAAAAAAAAAAAAAAGTTTTCTGCACAATGAACATTCTATCTATCATCCTCAAAGAGATACATAGATTGACACTTCGTCTTAGCTCCGCATGTTTATCTATTTACATACTGCTTTTCAATATTTCAGGTACATCATTAGGTGTCACTGTGACAGTCCTGCCTACTAAAGGGAGTATTAGCCAATTAACAGAGTATATACAGGATCCAGAAAAGTGGTGCTGTCCCAAGTTCATCTAGCCAGGCAGAGCTCCTTTCAAGCATGGCGTCCCCTGTGTAGCAATGAAGTCACTTTAGGTTATCGATTTGTGTGCTAGGTAGGCATTCTGGGGACAATTACTATGACTGGCACCACGGCTATCATTCTTAAACCGACAGGCAGCCCGCCATTTCTATATGTGTTTGCTAAGAAAGAAAATTACTATGAGCTCTCCGTTGTCTGGGATTTGTGGATGTAATGTGTCCACAACTTTCTTGGATCCCATTCAGGCCCAACATTTGAAGTTACAGTTACACCGAGGAGGGCCCTGGCATCCGGGCAACCTTTGGTGGTTACTCCAGATGCCTTACAGGAGTGAGAGACAGAAAGCTCCCTTTGCCTTCCCCAGATTTTCATGGTGCTGCCTCACACTTGGTAAATCCACTGTGCAAATCAGAGTTCTGGCTGCCGATGGCCTTTCTGATCTGGTTGCCATGGGAACAGTGGTCCGATGGAAGAGGATAAGGTAAGGGGAAGTTATAAAAAGAAGGCCGTCTCTAAAACCTTACCTTGTCTCCCCCAGTCTGGTGTGTGTTTCCATGGAAGCAGCAGCAGTATCCGCTCGCCAAATGCATTCCGAGGCCATCTTCCCAGGCTGTCAATCAAGCAGCTTAGGATTCCTTCTGGAAGCCTTGAATTCATCTCGCTATGGAAGGTTTATGAGCACATTCACAATGCAGGACTCTGAAGTATGGCTACCCCCAGCACCTTGAGAGTGGAGTTCTCCATGCTGAAGCTGAGCCTTAGGAAGAGTTAGGGCTCCTTCCTCACAAAAAGGTCCTTTTCTGAGACCTGCAGAGGAAGTAAGTTGGAGGCCTGTGCCTCAGCCTTCATAGGTATGGGCCTTCTCCCCTCTTAGACAGTACAGGACCTGCTGGCTCCCCTCCAAGCACTCCGTCATGAGTAACTCATCTTCCTTTTACTGTAGTAGCTTCACAGCTCATTGCCTTCTCCTCTTCAAACATAGCTTTCTGGCTGGTCCCAAATTACTACTACTTCTCTTTCTCTTTCTTCTTCCTACTTCTCCTTCTTCCCCTTTTCTCTTTCCTGCAAAGGGTGTAGCGCTTGTGTATGTCTCTCCATAATTGCGTAATGACAATTTCCCACCTTCAAACTGTGTTTCTTTTGTTGGAAAGGCAAAGAGTCTTCACTGTTTTCAAAGCCATCGAGAATGTTCTCAGTCATGTTCAACGGGGCCCCTAAGACAAGTGATTTTCACCTAGATTTAGAAAGAAACAGAACTGTAAATATTTGAGAGCGAAGAGACACCATTCTCTGTGCCTAGAAAATGCCTACAATTATCTCATTGCCTGCTGTGGTGGAAACACTTCCAGAGACTCATTCATTGCAGTGGCTTTTGTACCTTGAGCTAAAGCACAGGCACCAAAGGGTAACTGATTCACACATTTTCTTTCCTTTAGTGGGCCCTATCTCGTCAAACTTCAGTTCTAAATTTATGCAAAATCTCCACCAAGCATAGAATATTCACAGAATTTCCATAACAAAGTCTAGCTCCCAGGATTGAACTTCTGAACGTGTTTGAGAACATACCTGGTTAAAAAAAAAAAAAAAGAAAGCAGGTCGTCACAGTCTTTTCTTTTTCTTTCCAATGTGTACCTTCTTCTCTTTAAATACTTAAGCCATGGGAAAATCGTGAGGACCATTCCCAAGATCTCCCAATCTGCCAAGGACTGCTCAGGGAGATGACAGATGACACAGCCTGACTGCCACCAGTGACACAGATAATGTTCTCCCTCCTCACAGCTGAGGCAACAGAGGTCTAGTGTCTTAGTTACTTGTCATTGCTGTGACCCAATACCCAACAACCACAAACTTAAGAAAGGAAAGGTTTATTTTAGCTCACAGCCTCGAAGGTCACAGTCCATTCAGGAGTGGCCAGCAACGATCAAAGTACATGGCAGAGAGAGAGGTGGAGGCAGCTTCCCCGAACAAATAGGAAGACAAGCTGAGGCCAGTTGAGACTAGTCCCAGTCCTCCAGGAAGGCAGGTGCAGCTTATGGATCCTCTCAGGTCTCTGCCCAGTAACCAGTCCCTCCTGCATCCAGGTGTGGCCACTACACACCGTCAATCCTAACTTAACTGTAATCCACCCCTCCACACCAGACCCCAATCCACCAACATCACATGGTTCCATTAAAATGCATGAGACTTTTGGGGGTCAATCCAGATCCTAACCACAACATTACACCCCTGGCCCACAAAAGACTCATGTCCTTCTCCCCATGCAAAATGCAGTTAGTCCTTCTCCAAGAGTCACCGAAGTCTTAACAGTTTCAACACTTCTAAAGAAACTTCAAGTCTATAGTCTCCTCTGAGATGTATGACAAATTTTGAGCTGTGAGCTCCTGGTCAAACCAAAGAGTTAAGCACTTCCAACACAAAATGGCACAGGGTAAACATTTCCATTCCAAAAGGGAGGAATAAGGTAATAAAAGGCAATAGGACCAGAACAATTCCTAAATCCAGCAGGGCAAGGGTTAAATCCTGTAGCTCCATGTCCAGCAACTGGGGCAAACTGTGGTGAGGCATGAACAACAAGGGGCTTGGGTGGTCCCACCCCTGTGGCATTGCTGCTGGCTGCAACCGCCATCTTACCTTCTTTGGGCTGGATCCACTCACAGCCTGCTGCGTTTCTCAGCTGACAATCCATGCTCCTGGCTTCTCCAAATTTTCAAGCTCTCCACTGGACCTTAGGCCTCTCCTTCACAGTTTCACACATTGCCCTCCCAGGGGCACACTGCTTGGCCTCCAACGCCTTCCTCTGAAACCTGGGTGGAAGCCTCCATGAACCCACAACTCTTGGGCCCTGCCAGCTTGTAAAGCCGGGACCGCGTGATCGTCTCCAAGATGTGCCCCTGCCTTGAGCAGGAATCTGGCTCCTTTGTGCCACGGTTGCAGTAGCTTCTGAGTGCCTGGGTTGCTGAACTCTAGGAAGCTGACCTCCAGCAAACACTTCCCTCTTTGGCCCTACAGGGAGTCCTGGGGAACTCTTCACAGGACAAGATCTTTTGCCTTTGCACCCTTTGATTGGTAAAGGGTGGGATCTTGCTGATTCCTGAGTCACTGTGAAGGCCTCTTTTTTATAGTCCTCCTTCCAATGTCTTGACTTTTGTTTAATGTTAGTCTCTTGAACAACCACATGCTTTTCCACTCCAGACTGTGAACTTTTTGTATCTGTTTTCTCAGCCATTGTCTCCTGTCTTTCATTATAAAGCTGGCTAAAAGCAGCAAACAATAGCCATATAACAGTTTGAACCTCAGTCTGCCTTGAGATTTCCTCCACCAGAGTAAGCAGTCCACCACCCTTAGTCTCAATTTCAGGCAAAGTCTCTGGACAAGGGCAAAATTCCGACAAACTTTTTGCCAGAGCTTAGCACAAATGGATTTTAGGCCACTTGCCAATACAGTCCTCCTTCCCATCTGAAACTCCTTGAGCCTCGCCTTTCCAATCCACACTTCTACCAGCATTCTGGTCTTCTGAACTCCAACCAGAATCTCCCCGCAAGCTCGGCTCAGAGCACTCCAAGGCTTCTCCAGCCAGCATCCCCAAACTTTTCCAAATTCCTTTTGCAAACCGGTTCCAAAGACTTCTGAGTCACATCTTCAGGTAAAGTACAACAACCCCACTCCTCTGGTACCAATTTCTGTCGTAGTTACTTTTTTGCTGCTGTAACTCAATACCCGACACGCTCAAACTCAGTAAAGGAAAGGTTTATTTTAGCTCACAGTCTCAAAGGTCATAGTCCATTCAGGGGCGGCCAGCAACAATCGAAGTACATGGCAGAGAGAGAGGTGGAGGCAGCTTCCCGGGACAAGCAGGAAGACAAGATGAGGCTAGTTGAGACTAGTCCCCATCCTCCATGAAGGCAGGTGCAGCTTATGAATTCTTTCAGGTCTCCACCCAGTAACCAGCCCCTCCTGCATCCAGGTGTGGCCACTACACGCTGTTAATCCTAACTTAACTGCAATCCACCCCTCCAGACAAGACCCCAATCCACCAACACCACATGGTTCCACTAAAATGCATGAGACTTTTGGGGAACACTCCAGATCCTTACCACAACAGAATTCTTCTACCATTACACTTGCCACTGTGTTTCTAAATGAGGCTTGAGATCTATTTTCTCCAAAGAAGCATCAATATTTTTTATGTCTCCAGTGTTGACACCAGATCTTATTCATCTCATCGGTCTTGTTATCTGGCATGTAGTAGATGTTCAATGTGATTTTTGAACTCAGACTGACTGTTTTCTTTGACAGAAGATAATATAATGTATGCTGAATTATAGCATTGATAAGAGGGATTGGCAGTGATTCAGATTACCACAATCAAAAGCTTCTTTATTCATATATTCAAATGATTTACTGCTATTTACAGGAAGATCTACCATTGTGACGTATAGATTATTGTCTTTGGCCCTGTTTTCTTGAATGTTAAAGAGGTATAAATAAATACTAAAGGGCTGAAGGCATGGCACAGTGGCTAAAGCACTTGCCTAGCACGTGTAAGGCCCTGAGTTCAATTCCCCAGCACCACTTAAGCTGGGCATGGTGTCACACGCCTGTAATCCCGGCACCGAGGGAGCTGAGGCAGGAGGATTGGCATGAGTCCAAGGCTAGTCTGGCCTACATACTGAGTTCAGGACAAGCCTGGGCTACAGAGTAAAATTCTGTCAAAAAAAAAATCCTAAAATTTAACTGAGAAACAGGGGCTATGCAACTGAAATTAGGGCTTCAACACTAAAAAAGTTCACTAGGTCCCAATAAGGGAAATAATGAAGCAATTTATGTCAGGTTCAATAAGAAATCCTACCAACTTCTACTCTCAGTCTCACCATCCCTCCCAAAAAATAAAACTGAGGCATAGAATGAAAACCATCAGTTGTTTTCTGACAGGTGAAGACATGTAGAATCCGAGTTCTCCTAGTTCTGTACAATTTCCAAAGGAGGAAAGTGGGTAGATTTTACAAGGAGGCAGGTTGTACTAATATAAGAAAACTCCCTGCAGGGCTCTGTGGAATAAAAACCTTTGCGAAATAGTGAGTTCCTGTTCTTTTAAGGCTGAAAAACCACTCCTTTGGGATCATTTCCCAGTAGGGGGCTGGATTGCTGAGAAAAAAAAAAAAAAGACCTGAGAATGTCTTTAGGATTTCTTTTCTTTGGTTCTTAGAAGCAATTGGTTCCATAGATTTTTATCTATACTTACACCTACTGATCATACCCTTGATCCACTAGATGAGTCATAAAATCTACTAAAAATTGGTGTTTCTGAGTTAATAAAAGCTGGAATTATGGGCTGACAATAAGTTGTGTCTGTTAAAAAGCTCCTGTAAATGTATGCACATGCAGATAAGTGGATTTCCTGCAGTTTGGAAGAGCAAGACTTGTTAGAAATACATCTTTAATGATATTTTGAGTTATGGTTTTAAATTGCTGTATTTTGTTCTGTTAAATATAAATTTCTGCTAATTTCACTTTAGCATTTTCAATTATCTTGTTATATGCCATTTGTCCACCTCGCAGCACCTGCAGTCTACAGAAATGCCTGCTTGTCTGAAAAAACATTTTGACTTCTAACTCATTGCTCTTGGATTTTGGAAGATGGATGCACTGTAGTTAAAATTTGACTAACGAATATACCTTTTGATAAAATCCATAAGCATGAAATGCCCCTTAAATACGCTTATATTGGAAAGAGTTACTGGACTGTCTGAGTTATTTTGTTACAGACACACAGAAGTGGGTTTGCCGAGTGACCCTGGATACCTTTCCCCCTGGACTGAGACAGAAAGAGCTTGAAATATGATGCATGCAACAGGGAGAAAGGTAGCCTGGGTGACCTTGAAGGGATGTCCAAGAGCTGTCCGTCTGAGGTTCCCCATTATTGTCCTGACAAAGCCCATGGTACTCAAGCTCAAGTTCAAGTTGCTACCTCACATCCACTTGAAGTATGCTTTGTTCATCCAAACTGCACACTTCACTGTTCCCCACCACAGACTTGTTCATCCTGGTCTCCAAAATGGGATTATTTTAGTGTATCTGGCTGGATTTATTCCACGACTTAAAAATTTACTTTGCCATCAGTGCTCAACTAAGTTGCTGTTGAACCCTTTCTAAAATATCTCTGATAATTGTCATCTTGGCTAAAATTCCTCAAGCACTGGGCCTGGGGTTTTTTTTTTCTTTTTTGTGGTCTCCTTTTATGAAGGACTTTTTAAACTGATATTTGTAAAATATTATATGATGTTTTCACGTACAGACATAAAGTTTAATGTTCATATAAAGATAAACTATTTCCTCAGACTTTCTTGACTTGTTTGTGGTTAGAATATTGAAAATCTTGTCTCCCATCATTTTTGAAATCTATAGTATTTTCACATTATCTGTAGTAACCATACTGTGAAAAACAGGTCACTGAGATCTTCTCTTACCTAATCAGAACTCAGCGCTTGTGAGTCAACATTTTCCCATTCCACTTCCCTTACCATTCCCACGCTTATAATTTCTTTACATTGTCGATTTTTTAAGTTGTGTTAAAGTAGTATTAACCATGTCCACAACTCTATTTATGTTTTTCTATCACCTCTTTTTATGTATTATTAAGACTAGTAGTACTGATGTCTTCTTTTGGCTACAGGGGACTTCGGAATAACAGGAATAGTTTGCTTCATTTCCTCTCCCCAAACGCACCAGACGATGCCTTATAGACAGCGGGCTATTTGAAAATATTCAATGCAAGTAGGAATGCAAAATCATCAATGAGCAATTAATGAAACTATCATCAAATAAATCTATTCAATAAAATGACTGTGGGATTTCCATGCTGATTACTGTCCCACCAATCTATTGTAGACGTTTACATTATGCAGAGTATCTCGACAAGCCTCCGAGTGTAAATTGCATAAGAATGCAAAAGTGTGATATTTTAAAATGTGGCAATTATCATCTGATAAGGTAAGTGAAAACTGGAGTAACTAATGATTTTCAATATTTTTTGCACTTTTTAAAAACAGATTCTAAAATTAGAATTTAAAAATGCAAATATGAAGGGAACAAAGATGGCCGGAGTCAGGACACAACTAGTAAAATGTCATCTGAGAACTCTGCAGTTTTCCAGTCAAGGGAAGGTCGGCGCTTTTGATGGCTCTGAGCAGTTACCAGCATGCTGAATGGGAACAGAGTGGTAAAGAGGTCCTTCTGCATGTTGCTCTGCTGGAGAAGCAGCCCAAATTAAACCCAGCCTGGAGTTCCTGTCTCCAACAAAAACAACGCCTTCGATGACTGCCGTCAGCGCTTTGTGTAGACAAGAGAAGAGGCTGCAGCTGGAGGCCACAAACTAGATCCTAGAGGGTGATCATAACAGACTCAGCAGCAAGAAACCCTCACCGCATGGCAAAGAACAGGAGCTGGTGACCAGGTGACAAACCCAGCTGCGCCCCTAGCCTAGTCACGATGTTCTCATTTACAGAGTCACAAAATTGCTGGCATTGTTTCCGTTGGCTTCTTTCAGATTTCATATTCAATAATACGGAAGGTATAAAAGGAGTCTCTCTGGAGCATAATGGTTTATCCCCTACGATCATCCCAGCATGTTTTCAGTGCCGGCTTCATCGTACACACAGAAGTCATTCCTGGGGTGGGAATAACTGTAGACCTGAGTCAGAAGAAGGAAATGGGGTTTTGGGGTTTTTTTGTCCTTTGGCAAGATCGGACTGGAAGGTGTTGCTGTGTGTTCACGTGCCGGATTACCCAGGCCACCCTCTGGGCAGACTATGATGTGTCCTGTAGTCTCCACCACTGGCCGTTGCTATCATCGTGGGATAATTGAATAGGGAACAACAGTATTTTGCTGTGTGAGCTAATAAGATTCACTCCCATGACTGATGGGGATGACAGGTACACAAGAAGTCTTCGTTCGCCATGCACAGACACCAGGTAGCAGCCCACCTTGACTCCACAACAGGAAAGGGAGACCTACTCTCACGAGAAACCTTAAACAAGGGACACAGAGTGTGCACTTGGCCTTCCCAGGTGGCTACTCCCATTACAGAAAGAACCCGGTGCTCCAGCCCAGGGCTCTATCTTAAAGAGTTATTCTATACCAGACTAAACAGACCATGGGCTTGGCTTAATTTTAAATGTTCTGGTATTCATTTTCTTTTTTACAAATATTTAAGTTTTTAAGTAATAATATTATTTTGGGCTTAAAAAGAAAAAAGCAGGGAAAGAAAGAAAGACAGGGTTGATCCCAATAACCTTGTAAGGATGACATATTAAAAACATATTGGCTGAGAAGCCACTATTAAAAATAGCTGGCATGGTAGCTCAATACATTAGTGTGCTAGTCTTTTGATTCCACTATAATTATAGGAAGAATGCTTCAATCCCTGCAGAGGGGGAGCATTTAAAATTACAGCTGAGGTAGTAAATTACTGGTCCTCAATGTCCTAGTCAGACAGATTGCTTTCATTTCATGAAGAGCGACACAGTGCTGTGTCAGAGCCAGCTTTCCCTGGTGAGCTTAATGTGTTCTATTTAAAAGCACAAGATGGAATAAAGGAAGTAGTAGGAGATTTTACAATCCGCCAGCATAAACATTTATTTTTATTTTCCCAAAGTGGGGAGTGCCAGGATTGCATCACAGGCACATCCATTATTCATTTTGATTTTGGCTTTCCGTGCCCCCGGGAACAAAGCTGACCAGTTAATAGGCAGTGTGTGCTGGTTGTGCTGGGCACAGTTTCAGCGGTGGGCTCGATTCTCTCACAGAGGTGGCACAGTGCCTTTTGTGTTTGTCACTTCCCCTGTCCCTAAGCCTCCATCTTGCCCTGGTGCCAGCAAGGGAAGCAATGGGGCTTTAATATGTCAACATAGCCCAAACAAAAACACATTGGAACCACGCTCTGATCTGCTTTCCAACCTCGGTCTCATTTCCAAAGAAGTGGGAAGGAGGAAGTAGTTCTCATGAAACTCTACAGCGCCTTAATTAGTTCTTGAAAATCCAACCGGGCATTTTTTCCCCCTTTGCTTGTCAGAGAGCTGTTTGCGTTGAAGACCTGACAGGAGCGTGCAGAAACAGTCAGGCCTTTTACACATGTGTTCAATCTAAATCGTGGGCATCTCTCACTTGGGAACCAGAGCTAAATTGATAAGCACTTACAGTGTTAAAGACAGACTGCTTTGCTAGAACCAAAAGGAGTGTAACTTTTATAGAGTAGATAAAAACCAAGAAACCACTATCTTGGTTTATAAGAATTGATCATATGAAAGACCCAGATCACAACTATATTGTGGAACTTAAAATGAAAAACAAAGTGAAACAGGGGGGAAGGGTGGGGAGGCAGAAAGAGGTGGGTTGGGGGCAGGACAAAAGGAAAGTGGTAAAGTTCTTGTCACCCTGACAAGATACGTATATGCACAAAATTCTCAACTTCATTGTAAACCTTAGATTTTGCACTTATATATATATATATCGATAAAATGGGAAAAAAAGAATTGATCGTAATGTGGTAGAAAAGAGGGGAGTGAGGGAAAGAAATAGAGTGAGAAAATGAATAGAGTAAGGTTGAGTCATATAGGCAAGGCACATCCTTCAAAAATGATAAGCTGAAACCAACCTTCAGAATTCTCCAGCGCTCTTCCTCTCTGCAGAATTTTCCTAGCACTCTGTGCACTCAGGGCTGTGCCTAAATCTGTCCTTCCCTGGACCCAATTTGCATTACAACTGAATCTGTACCAAACACCCAGACAGCCTCTGACAACTAGTCTGAGAACCTTGTCACGGGGAATGGGCCATGGTTTAAGGTAACCCGCCCTCCACAGACAAACTTGAATTTTATCTTGGGCCTTCCATAAATACCAGAAATATCTAATGCATTCTAGAGATGGGAATTTCAGTCACCATGGCAGAGCCTTCAGGGAAATATTTTAGAGCAAATTAATCACCCACCTCCCATATTCTCTGACAGTGGCTATTCCATGGAGAACAGAGCTGGCCTGAATCCATCCTGTGCTGCACTTGACCTTGGCTAAGTCAACCTTGCAGCTGAGATGTAGCTCCCACCTCCGGTGACTCTGGAACATGTTCACCCATGTGTGTGGCACTTTTTACAGAATCCCAATATATTCAGAGGGCAGCTTGCACCATAGAGAAACACAGAGATGAAAGTGACATGAAAATTCTCAGGACATCTGTGTCCCTCTTGGCTAAGAATGTCCCTGAGCTGCATGAGACTTGGGGAAAGAAAATCATGCATGTTGAGTGGCTTTTGTCATTCACTGACCCCATAAATAGCATATTGTCACCGAGGAATCTGCTCTCCCTGAGGTATATGAGATGACTAGGTGAGAGAGGCGTGGGCATCCAGAGATGCTACAATGTAGAATCAGGAGCCTGACCAAGGGCCACCAGAGGTAACCCTACCCAGCTGCACAAAGGGCCGCATCCAGGAGGCTGCAGGTACCTGCTGTGCTCACCTGAAGTGAGTTTTTCAAGGGTTTTGGCGCTGTCGGTTTCACCACCTTCATCCTGTCTATACCCTTCATAGCCAATGTGGATTTGAGTTTAATTGAACCCTCCATATTCCCTAGGTGTTCTAACCGTGAGAAATCCCCAGATTGTGGTTCTACCTCCTTTCCTCAGCCCAAAGACAGCCAAATAGTCGTAAAAGGCAATTGGTCAGGCTTCAATCACATGTTTTGCCAGGACCTTGGGCCAGGAGTCAGAGTCTTAGTGGGCCAGGATTGCAGGGCATAGAGCAAACAAAAACTCCAAGCAGAGGGAGTGTAGCCTTTGCCTGCGTGGGTGTGGCTGGTTCCTGGGCACCGAGATAGCAGACTGGAGTTGGGGGCATTCGGAGGACATGGGATATGCCTGCCTCCCTGACATACTCCGGACAACCTGGGTGGGTGTGCGGTGGGGCAGAGGTGGCACCTGCCCAGGTCACTTACATTACCACCTGTAGGGGCTGCAGGTAGTGCGGTGCATTGCACATGTTAAAGGTGGGGGAAGGGTTTGCCTTCATTGTGTGCTGCTTCAGGCCAGGCTCGGGGCAAGGTGTGTACCCAGACCATTTCATTTAGTCTCTACCACACTCTAAAAGACGATCACTTGTGCTGTACAGATGAGGAAGCAAGGTTTAGCAAACTTAGCCCCAGCTCCCAGGTCTTCCCACGGGCTAGCCCAGCTTCCTGACCTGCGACACCCGCCTTCCAACAGAGGAAGGATCAGGTGAACAAGTCTCCGAGAAACATCTGTTATGCTGCCACCATACCAGAGTCCTGACCAAGCTTCTTGGTGCACAAGGCGTGCTGGAAAGCAAACCGCTCTGCAAAAAGCAAGGGAAGGCTGAAGGGCAGGCTTCCCCCCAGCACACCCACCCCACCCACACGCCTCGGTGAGACACCTGCCTCTGGGAAGCTGAGTACCAGGATCGAGTCCCGAGATCCAGGAGGCTCCTCACATCTCCAGCTGTGCTGACCACAGTGTCCTGGCAGTTAACAGAGCCTATTCACACTCAGAAAGGACAGATGTTAAAGGATCAATCATTGCAGAAAAGCCCAAAGCACCAACCAGGACAGAAAAGACTCATTATTACAACTCATTCACGCATGGTCCACCCTAGAAAGGCCTTGCTAGAACACCTCAACTCGAGAGAATCAGCACCTAGTACCTGCTCCAGAAGGGACTCTTTCTCCTCCTTTCTTTTTATTTATTTCAAATATCTACATAACTTAGCATAATGCCCTTGAGGCTCACATTGGTTATTTCTTTCTCATTTTATAAGATTGAAAGAAGAATGTTGAGAAGGTGTCTTCTGATCATATATAATTACAAAGCTATTTGTGAGTCAGTTTTGCTCTTTGCCTCAAGACCGTGGCCAGCGCTCACAAGAGAATCTTTTGGGGTTTGGGGTTTTTTTGTTTGTGTTGTTGTTGTTGTTGCTGTTGCTTCTTTTCTCAGTATCAATTTTCAAAGAATTGGCATCCAGAATATGTTCTTTTTTGGGATATGCATAATCTACAGATTCATTAATGTGTTAGTAACATTCAAGAAGCTGGGACTTTGTGAGGCTGTAGGCATGGCACAGAGGTTAAAGCACTAGCCTTGCAAGCATGAGGACCTGGGTTCGATTCTCCTGCACCACATACACTAGGCATGGTGGCACGTGACTGTAATCCCAGCACTTGGGAGGCTGAGCAGGAGGTTTGCCATGTCTCCAAGTCCAGCCTGGGCTCCATGGTGAGTTCAGAGCCAGTCTGGGCAACAGAGTGAGACCCTGTCTCAAAAAAAAAAAAAAAAAAATTGGGGACTTTGTGGTGATAGACGGACAGACAGGCAGATATCCAACTTTTTCCTTCTCTCTTCCCTCATCTTCTCCCCCACTACCGCTCAGTGCTCAGTGTGTCTTCTCTTTCCTAGCAGTTCGTCACACCCCTTCCTTCCTTCTCTCTTATATTAGAATTTTTGTGTACATATTTATGGCAATCTACTATGAGACACTTATCAATACCCAACCTTTTGTGTCTGGTCCATTTCACTGAGCATTATTGACTCAAGGTGGTCCCATTTTCTTTCAAATGCCTTCCTATCTGCCTTTCTTTATGGCTGCTTAGTATTCCACTGTATATAAATACCACATTTTCTTTATCTGTTCTTCTGTTGATAGGCTTGTTGATTGTTTCCAGAATTTAGCTGCTATAAACCTAGATGCGCCTGTGTCTTTATGGTATGACTTTAGATATTTGGAAAAATGCCCGACACAGCTGTAGCTGAGTCAAAGGGGATTTCTATTCTCAGGTTTCTAAGAAATATCCGTACTGCTTCCCATAATGGTGGAAGCATATTTCAACCCAAAGTAAACCCTGGCTGACTCCTTTACGTCAACCGAATTTTTACCAAAATATAATTAACACACAGTCAACTTCAGCATTTCCAGTGAACAGCCTGTGAGTTTTGACAAACACACACCTTCCATCTCAAGAAAAAAGAAACCAAAACAATGTGCTGGAGAATGTATGGAGAATGTAGCTCGGCACAGTCCTTGGCCTCAATCGCTAGTCCAGAAAAACATGGATAAACAAAAACGCAAAATCACCAAGAATATAAGCACGCTCCATCACAGTCCTAAAGGCGCCCCTCAGTCTCCTGCCGTGAGCTGCTGTCCAGTCCCAGCCTCTGCAGACCACTGACTCATTCCCTTTCCTTACACATCTCTTATTGAGGATTTTGTATAAGTGGAATCACTCCACAAATACCTGGGTTTGGCTCCTTGCACTGGGTGTGATGTACCGAGAGTCAATATTAGTTCTTTCCTGTTTTTTATTACTGAGTTGTGTTCCATTACCCAAATGTACCCAACTTTATCCACTCGAAAAACCATTTTGACTCAAGATTACAAGGTAGGGCAATTATGAATAAGGCCATCAGGAAACACTTGGGCCCAGGTTTTTGTGTGAAATGTAGCTTTCTCTTTGGGAAATTACTGAGGTGTGGTATTGCTAGATCATAGGGTAAGTGCATGTTTAATTTTGCCACAAGGATATTAAATTAAATTCTTTTTTCAAAGTGCTGCCCTCTTGTGGATTCACACCAAGACTACATGACCATTCTAGCCACTCTGCCTTTCCAACAGCATTTCGTATTGCTGGTTCTCCCTTCGGGAGTGTTTTCACTGTAGCCATTTTAATTGGTATGTATAGCTATTTCCCGGGGCTTCTAATTTGTGCTTTCCTTAAAGACTAATAGTGGTGATCATCTTTTCCTGGTTTTATTTGCCATCCATACCTTCTTGTTGCCAAAGTGCCTGTTCAAATCTTTTTCCCCTAGTTTAGTGGGTTCCCTTATTATTATTGGATTTTGACTGTGTTTTACATATTCTGATTAGTAGGCCTGTGTTGTATGTGTGATTTGCAAATATTTTCTTCGTGTCTACAGCTTTCCTTTTCATTTTTTGATTGCATACTTGAAAGAGCAGACGTTCTTAACACTAATGAATTCAATTTAATTAAGTTGCATTTTATACTAAGCTTGTGCCAAAAATCCTTTCAATCACACAAATTCAGACAGAATTGTGCTTTGGTCTATTATGAAATGGAAAACAGAATATTTGCTTGTTGTCTATACTAGATTTAAAATGAGGCATTATATTAGCTAGGTGTAAAATGATTCTCATACTGATCTGAGTGCCGATTGTTTAAGCCTGGATTATCTGCTTTTGGTGGGTGACCCACTGACATCGATGCCACTGCGATTTCCATTGGTGTTGCTGGCCAAGACAATGATCCTGAAATATCACCATTGCTAATTCACACACTGAACATTTTTGAGCATCACCAAGGAGCCAGGCCTTAGGTTAGAGACTAAGAAGCTCAAAAATAAGTCAGAGGAAGAAGCACACAGGTGGCGATTCTGTGAGATGCGCACTGGAGTACAGACACCTGCCACCTGTCCAGACATCTCAGGCAGGGACGGTGCCAGTGACAGCGTGGTGCAAAACCTGTTTGGGTCAGGAGATTCATGGCCTCTCCAGCACCCCTCTTGCTACCCTGTCCCACTAAGTAACAGTGGGTACAGATCATACTCATGGATCTCAAGCCCACCAAGTATCAGGGTCACTGCGATTACCCCTAATTCCTCACACTGCCTCCCCCTCAATACCCTCCTCCCTACCCCTCCCAGTCCCAGTCAACCACTTCCGCTGTGCAACTCACATGGTTTCCCCGCAGCATGTCCGCTGAGAGAGAAGCCAGGCCATCAGCAGGAGGCATGTCCATCCAGCTTGTCTATAAATTAATTGCATGTTCTTGAAAGTGCGGAAGTTTCCAGGCACGTGTTGTGACTTTATTATTGCTTTAAATAAAACACGGTAACATTGAGTTAGTTTATTCATAATTGTACATAATACACACACACACACACAAAGTGTTCCCTTCTGTAAATTGTCATAACTACTGTGACTCTTTTTGGTCACATCACAGCCCTGGAAGTCATCAGAGGCTCAGGCAGATTTGACACCTTCATTCTAGCTTAGGCTTTGCAGTTTGTGTATCACGACCATCATTCTTGACTCGTTAAGCCTCTGTTTTACCCAAAAGCTTTCTGGAGACCAATGAAAAACACTGACACATCTGAATCACCAGAGCCTGAGAATAGGGATAGGTGACTATGGGCTAAGACCTGTAGCCAGGTGTCTGGGAACAGGGGTGGCTAAAGGTGGACAAGGAGCTGGGCAGTGAAGAGGGAAAAAAGTGACCAATCTGCAAACAGTGAGGCAGAGGAGCCAAACACAGGTCCTTGGGCCTTGGAAAATAAAAATTCAATGGAAAAAGAACACTTCGCACAACTCAGAAATAATATGTAACACTTCAAGGAAGGAAAGAAAAAGATTTACAAACTCACCTTGTAGCTTAATTGGGACAATTATTTGAGGTCTATTGGAGGCCATGGAAATGCACAAGAGATCAATATCTTTAAAGAATCTTTCTGGAAAATGTGCTTTTTTCTGATCGAGGCAAATTTCTTTTTAAAAATTATGTGCAGAGAAAGAATTAGATAAATCGCCCTTGAAATTTCTCCATTCTCATTTGGTAAGAAATAAATCATCCAACTGGATGATAAAAGGATTATGAGTTGGATTCTCATTTCCTCACCCCAGGAAGACTATAATTACAATGACCATATTTTCTGAAGCAACTTCAGGACCCGAGGCCTGACAAGTACACTTGTACTTGGAAAGACAATAGGATAAGTTACCCAAAATGGAAAGTGACCTGCAGAAGCTAGGGCTGTAATGAGCTCTGACATGGAAATCATTCGGTTTTAAGGGATTTTTCATGTTGTCACTGACAGGACATTTCCTTGTCAAGGTATAAAAATTGCTCCTGAGATGACTTCTTCTTGTCTCCATCCATGATGTGAAGCCAGCACTGATTTTAAGGAAGTTAATTCAGTTGAGTCAAGCTAACCACTTCTCTCATTTTAGTACAGACAAAAATAACAAAATATATGATGTCCAAATTAGCATTTAAATTTAACCATAAAGACTACCAGTGTATTGTACACAGAACTGCTTTTTATATTAGGCTCATTGAATATTTTAGTCTATTCCACTTGGAGGAAATCTCATATAAAATTTTTTAAATATGCATTAGGGAACAATTACGCACACTGTTAGATGACTGTTTGTTTTACAGGTTCTTTTCGGTGACTATTGACCTAATTATTTAAGAATTAACAGATTATTAGCCATCAAAGTGAGGAACAGACAGAAAAAATATAAAATTCATCTCTGACAACTGAAACCCCAGAAGCACAAAGGTTTGGGCGTTGCTGTACGGGATATCAGTGTAAATGTCATCCCTTCAAGCCAGAAAAACCTAGCACAAAGTTTCTTATTTTGGTGGTGTACTGGGAAGAAGTCTTTCAAAAACTATTCCACAGAAGGCTAACTATTGGCAAAGCCTTATGTCCTGCTACGGTTTAGATCTGGGATGTTTCCCCAGAGCATCATGTTTGGAAAGTACCTCAAGAATGGGAGTTGATCCGTTGATTTTGTGCACTTAAGAGTGCACCTCTTAAGAGGGGTGGGGCCTCATGGGAAGGAGTGGATCCCTGGGACATGACCTGGAAGGGTATGTGGTAGCTCCACCCGTCCTCACACTCTCACCTTCCTGTCTGGCCATATGGTAAACAGCTTCTCTCCAGGTAGGCCCTGTCCAAGCCCTCCAACCACTGCCATCCATCCATGAATGGACTGAAACCTCCTCAAACTGTGAGCTAAAAGAAATTCTTCTCTTAATTAAGTTGCCTGTATAGAGCATTGTGCCCAAACAACAAAAAAGTAACTAAAACAAGGTCTTTGCAGATAATAGATAGAAAGCCATGCTGTGGGCTCAGAGGGTCGCCTTAGGTTGTGCCATACACACTGACTACTTTTGGAAAGAGAAGGCAATGGACCAAACCCAGAAAGAGACAGCCATAGAAAATCTTCTTGCAATATGTTAGTCAATTCAAGTTTCCATAACAAAATACCAGACCGTGTGTTTTAAGTGGGCTTTCATTTTCTTACAGTTCTGAAGGCTGGCAGACTGAAATCAAAGTAGGGGCAGTCTTGTTTGTGCTAAGGCCTTCTCTCTCTCCTCAACTCACAGATGGCTGTATTCTCCCTGTGTCTTTAGCACCATCCTTGTGCACACTCCTCTAGTTTCCCTATCCCAGGGACACAATTCATCCCACACTAGGGAGAAAAATAGGTCCCTGAGGAAGCTTGGGAAAGCAATGACTGTGCCTGGGGAGGACCAGAGCATTGCAGTGACAATGAGCAAAGCAATAAACCAGAAATGCTGGACATGAAATTGACATCTCGTGGTCAGAACAAAAGGAGAACAGCAAAGCTGGAAGGGAAGAAATCCCAGTGAGGAGAGACTTCACCTCGACGTAGACAAGCATTTACTGAGGGAGGACAGTTTTAAAAAAAGGAGGAACTACTACTATCAGTTCTTGAGCAGGGGGCCAACTTTGTGACTTTCTTTCCTTTCTCATATTTTGGTGACCAGTAAAATCTTACAAGCAGTAACAGGAAGTCAAGAAGCTAATTTCATAGAATATAATTGATCAATAAATGAGGGAAGAAACAAGTCTGTCTGAGACTGAGAAGGCTTACATACTAATGGAGTCGTTACTAATTTCCTTAGCAAGTCCCTGCTTCCTGAAATCGATGGCAACTATGAGTTGGGAGCAATTCCTGTTTTGCAGATGGGAAGCATTTGCAAGAAATTTGCATGTACACATACTCTGTTCCTCCTATGGAGAACTGCAGAGATTCAGATATATATATATATACATATACATTAGAGGCATAACAGAGATTCCCAAGAGGCTTTGCAATGATTTTATGTGTGTGAGTTAATGAAGTGTGTCTACCCACCCACAGCTGGAAGGGGTCTTACAATGGCAGAATTAAAAGGGACACGAGAATTTGACACGAGAATTGGGCTCAAAGTTGACTGCTCATCCAAACTAATTCAAAATCTTTCCAGAATCGGGTTCATGAGCATAATGCTGTCTCCATCACAACTGTTTATTTCAGCCCTGCCCTTCTACAGCCAAGTCTGATATCTTTAAGTTTATTCTCATAAGATGTTGTGTAATTTTCAATGGTTTTATTTTATTTAGGCAAAATGTGTTTTCACTATGAATATCTGTCCCGGGGGATCATAAGATGTAATCATCACCTTCCAAGAACAGGAATTGCTCTTTCTCAGGCAGTCTTAAAAATAATTATTTTCCTTAAGAATTCTCATGATTTCTTTCTACCCAAAGTAAAAGGATAAAAAGATACATACTTGGGGTGGAAAGAGGACAGGAAAGGGCTACCACTGGCCTTCTCTCTCTCCTCAACTCTTATTCTATGTCTTCATAGCGTATCCCTCTGTACACACCTCTGGTATCCCTGTCTGAGGGACACAATTCATCCCACAGTAGGGAGTAAATAGGTCCAGCCCCGTATCTCTCAAGTCACCATAATGACTAATAGTGCCAACTGTCAACCTCCTAGGAAGGCCACCCGAATGATTCGCTTATGAGACTAGAATTCAAGTTGCAACATCACCTCGGTAGAGCCTTAGTATGTCTTGAAACAGAAGACTGGGCAGGATATTTACAAGGCTTGGAGTCTAAGATAGAAAATGTGAAGGCAGGTCTTGGAAGCAGAGAGCAGGTTGAGATGGGGCAGAGTTCATGACACAACTTCCGATTGCTAGGCACAGTTGACAGAGGTCTAGAAAGGACTCCTCAAAAGCAAAGCATTCTTGCTAGCAGGTAAACTATGTACTCTGATCACCAGTTATCTTCCAGGTTCAGACATTTCCTGGAGAAAGTGATAAAGTTATTTTTGTTTGGTCTATATTGCTTAGCATGAAGGGAAGGAATTATATCAGTTACTCTTCTCACTGGTAAATAAGGTCTAAAAAAGTTTTTTGATTGTTCTTTTTTCTTAGGACTCCAGATGTAATTGGATAAAGTGTTTTAGTTGTATTGATTTAAATATTTAGTTATGCTTGGAATTATATATATTTAGTTCTGCTTGTATAATTTGAATGGGAAAAGCATACAAGTAATTATGACCAAATTATTTATTCTATCTTTTTATGAATAAAACTTTTAATCACTGTCTTATAAATAATGTGATCAGTGTATGAACTAGTACATTCTAGTCTAGTAAAGGACATGTATTAAAAAAAGAATTCTTTCTGCTTAGTATTGTGTGTTTTTCCATAGTGGTTGTAGCAGTTTATACTCCCACCAGCAGTGCAGGAGGGTTCCTTTTTCCCCACAGCCTCGCCAGCACTGATTGCTGTTGTGTTCTTGATAGATACCAATCTGTCTGGGGTTAGATGGTATCTAAATGATGTTTTGATTTGCATTTCTCTTACTGGACATCTTTACATGTATTTATTGGCCATTTGAGCTTCTTCATCTGCGAACTGCCTATTCATTTCTTTTGCTCATATTGAAGTCTCTCAAAAGACTGGAAATAAATATCTCCTTTGATCCAGTGATACCTCTCCTGGGAATTTTCCCCAAAAGAGTTAAAAACAACACATAACAGAGATACATGTATACCCATGTTCACAGCAGCACAACTAACAACAGCTAAGATGTGGAAGACACTCAAATACCCATCAACAGACCAATGGATACATAAATTGTGGTATTCATACACAATGGAAAACTAGTCATTTATAAAAACAGATAGACTGGAGGCTTTTGTATGTAAATGGAGGCAACTTGAGACCATCAAGTTAGTGAAGTGAATCAGAAACAGAAGGAGAAATATCGAATGGTCTCTCTGATATGAGAAACCCAGATGACAAGTATTTCATAGAACGTAATGTGGGGAATAATGGGAGTGGAGGTGAGGAGGTCGGGAGGATGGTCGAAAAGACAGAAGGGAAGGATTTGTAACTTTGCCATGATATGTATGTGCATAAAATACTCAAGATCAACGTAAACTTTGTGTTTTGTACTTATCAATAAAATGGAGGGAAAAGATTGTGTTATTTGGTCTGGGTTCACATGAGGCACATTTGAGTAGTGACAGGTGAGAAGTAGATTGGGAAGAGGGAATAGTTTATATAGCCAAATATTGCTTTCATTTAGTAAATTCTTTACCATAAAAAAGTAAGTGTGCAAGTGGATGATTTAGAAATGAGTTTGCATCCATTAGGAAATTTGGAAATGGGCAACCATAAGTGACTCCATTTGGCCAAAAATAATTCTAGTAAGAACGTTAATTTTTTTTAAAGAATAACAATCCCAATAATAAAAAATTTCTGATCCTATAGTGTTAGCTATGCCCAGAGCTTAACTTTCTATAAATAAACATCCAGTTGGTTTTATCTATACAGAGTTCCTCCACTGTTGCTTCTGTTCCCTTGTTATAATTTGTCACTTTTGTTTACTTAGGTGGAGCTACTTAATCCACAGACACACCAGTTATTCAATATTATCATAGTCTGAATTACTCAGCTTCTTTAGTAAATCTATATTTCCTAATTATTTTGCTCATCATAATCATTATAAATTAACATTTTAAATTCAGTGAGTAACTATTTTTAAGTACATATCAAATGATTAAATTTCTCCCAGGTGGTGCTGATTTGCATCTGGCAAAAGAACAAGGAAGCACCTGCTCTTTAACAGAACGCCTTCTTCTCACCTGTGTCCTTACTAACAGCCATCTGTTGACTACTCAGATACATAAGCAGGACCCGGTTTTGCCTATAAAGAAATTGTACTGTGGAAAAACCACACCACTAACTGACTGTGTAGACACCCATTCTGTGGGGTAGAGGAGCCCTACAGCAATTTAATTCCAGTCTTGTGTTTTGTAAGCAGAATTCTATGACGTGATTCAACTTATTTAGGACTTCCCCTGGAGCTTGTTGGTATTCACACAGGAACATGGCGCAATCTGAACTCGTGCTGAGTATTATAAGAACGAATGTGAGGGAACTGCACATAAAGTTTGGCAAGAAGCTTCTCCTCTTCCTCTGTTTTCAACCTTAAAATACACATACATGTATCTATAATGTTAACTTTTTAAGTATGTGGTTTTCTGGCGTTAAGTACAACACTGGCACCTATCAGCAACCTCCAACCACTGAATCGTTTCATCTTCTCTAAGTGAAACTTGGTACCCGTTGTAAACTAATTCCCCATTTCCTCCTCCCCTGGCGGCCACCATTCCACTTTCTGTCTCTATGAATTTAACTATTCAAGAAACCCTTAGGTGCTTGATGAATATGTAAAGCATCTCTTCATGGGCTTTCTGGCCATTTGTGTGTCTTCAGAGAAATCTCTACTTAAGTCTTTTGACCATACCTTAATTAGATTCTTTATTATTTGCCTTTTGTTATAAACACCTTTGTATTTGGTTGTAGGAATTCTTAACCTAGCCAGAATATTAGGTGCTCACCTGGTATAGGATTTACAAATATTTCTACCATTTGGGAAATTGTCTAGTTGGTTGATTGTGTCCTTTGATGCATAAAAATTTTCCATTTTGATGAGTTTTGGCTTTTTTCTTTTTTTATGTTCTTTGAGTGACAAAGCTAAGCAATCGTTACCAAATCTTGTGTTACAAAGTGTTTCTACTATGTTTTATTTTAGGAGTATAATAGGTTGAGCTCTTACATTTTGGTTTTGGGTCCATTTTGAATTAATTTTTAATATATAATGTTATGTAAGAGTCTATCTTCATTCTTTTGCATGTGAATATCCAGTTTTCCAATAAGTATTTGTTGAAGGGCTGTATTTTCTCCATTATGAGGTTTTGAAAGACCATGCAAAAATTATTTTCCATATAGAAAAGTCTATTTCTGAGCTTCAGTATGGGCCTTATACCATTATCTCAGGTTATTATGATTACTGTAGCTTCTACTATGTTTTGAAATTTGGATATATGAAATGTCCAACTTTGTTATTTTTCTGGATTATTTTGAATAGTCAAGGCCTCAAAATTCCATATGTACTTTATCATGAATTTTTACATTTCTGAAAAGATTCATTGGAATTTTCATAAAGACTTCATTATTTCATCAGTAGTATTATCATCGTAACAATATGTCTTTCCACCCATGCACATGGGATATCTTTGCATCTAATTTTCTCTTCTTTCACCCTTTTTGCACTATTTTGATTGTCAGTGTACAATTTGTTGCCTATTCTGTTAATTTGATTCTTATGTATTTTATTATTTTGCTGCCACTATAAATTAAATTGTTTACTTCATTTGCTATTCAAACTGTTAACCGCTATATAGAAATATAGCTAGTTTTTGGTTCCTGATTTTGTATTCTGCAAATTTTCTGGATTTGTTACCAATTCTAATAATTCCTCATCTCCTGCAGAAACGAAGTTTTCTATAAGGAAGTTCACTGCATACAGCCCTCATTTGCATATGAAAGCCTCTACATATGTAGATCACCTACATAGAAGATGTCACATGGAAACAGATAGCTTCACTTTTTCCTTTTCAGTTTGGATGCCTTCATTTCTTTTCCTTGCCTAATTGCTTTGGGTAGAATTTCCAGCACTATTTTGAACAGAAGTGGCAGAAACAGGCATCTCTTTCTTGTTCCTCATCACATAAAAAGTGTTCAATCTTTCACCATTGAGTAAGATGTTAGCTTTGGAATTTCTATACATAAAGCTTTATTATATTGAAGAAGCTTCCTTCTAATTGCGGCTTACTGAATATTTTTTATCATGAAAGGATTTGAATTTTTTAAAAATGCCTTTTCTTTGTCAATTGAGCTGATCATGTTTTTTTCTTCTTCACTTTGTGGATGTGATAGAGTAGACCAGTATTTTAACAGCAAACCATCCTTGCATTCCAATAATAAACTCCACTTGGTCCCTTGTGAGTCAAATTTTCCTTGTTGTGACAAAACACCCAAGAAAACAACTTAGAGAAAGCCTGTAGCAAGGAAGAGACATCATAATAGAAGAGTTTGACAGTAGAAATCTGCTTCAAGTTTTCATCATTGTCACAAAATACCTGACATAAACAATTCTGGTGTATAATTCGTTCTGTTGAATTATATTCATTATTAATTTTAAAGGATTTTTGTATCACTACTCATTGGGGAAATTGATCTGCAGTTTTCATGTATTTGTTCTCCAGCTGGTATTTTATAAGGGGTTTTTTTTTGTACCTGTTCCCTTTCTTCATTGTTTTTTGTTTTGCTCAACATATTCAACAATATGGAATGGTCTATTTTTTCAATTTTTTTACTTACTCTGCTTATTTAAGTAAGCCACTTCTGCAATTTTTTTAATTCAGTCATCGCATTTGTCAGTTTCAGAATTTCTGTTTTTTTTAATTGCTGTAACTTTGTGAATTTTCTTATTTTGTCCTTACACTGTTTTTTAATTTCCTCCAAGGTGTTTTGTTTCGTGTTGTTTTGCTTCATTTTCTGGTTGCTCTCCTGGTTCATACTTTCCTTTCACTCTGAGCATGTCTAAGCCATTGTTTGAAAGCCTGTTCATCTAAGCTTGTTTGAAGTCTATGCTACCGTAAGGTTGGACTCTACAAATCTATTATCTCTTGTTTGGTGGTGTTTGCTTATGTGTTTTATGATTATTTGATGAAAACTATGCACATGAAAAAGTAGTCACTCCTTTCCATCTTTGCAGACTGGCTCTGTGCAAGACTGAAATTTCATTAACACAAGAGTATTAAGACCGAAGTTCATGCGAGCATGTATCTTTTCCAGGCTTGTGTATAGGCTTTGGTCCCAGTTGCCCCATGTGCATCAAAGACTTCTGTTAAGTGAGTCAACTTTCCTAAGAATATCACCCTCGCTTCTCCTCAAGGGCTTAAATTTCTATTGTACTCTGCTACTGATACTCTCTAACTGCCAGGTACATGAAGATCTACAGTTCTCTACAGAGTTTACACACTGCTGCACTCACCACTGCTGCCAGTATTCCAACCTAATACTCATACTGAACCATCAGTCTTGACCAAATTCAGTGGTGACAAATACCAGTTTCTTGGGAAGCCTTTAGATAAGTCAGAATGCTACAAGTAATTTCCACTCTGTGTGAAGAAGGAATTGGGAACTACGCAGCTACTTCCAAACAGTGTCTCACTGGATCAAGGAAGAAGGTAATAGGAGAATAAGCAAAAATTCCACAAAATTTCCTACCACTTTCAAAGTGTCTAGAATGTATCTGGTTTTTTTCCTGATTTGGCATTTGCTTATTTTCTTTCTTTAGATGCTTAATTGATTTCTAGTACTACCATAAAACTACTTTGATCATTTTGTTAATTGTGTGGTTTTTCCATTGGGAAGCAGGGCCTAAAGCTTCCTAGTCCAACTTTTATTCATTTTACTCCACCAAAGAGTTCTCAAAAAAAAAAAAGTTCTCCTATTTTACAGACCTGTGGTAGGAGATAGGTAAAATAATATTAAATTATAGGTAAAAACCAAGATACTGTGGACCTGGGTTTCTCAAACTGTCATCCTGAACAGCACTATCAACATCACTTGGGGTTTATTAGAAATGTAGATTCTTAGACCCACCCGAGATCTACTAAATCAGATACTCTGGAGAGGCTTAGCCAAATGTGTTTTAATAAGTGCACTCCCAAGAAAATGTGTCACATACATCGACATCTGCCTATTTCTGCCATTGCCTTTATTTTATATGGAATTATTTGGTCGAGGGAGGAAAAATGGAAGGAAAGACAAAAAGAGAGAAACAAAAGGTTTTCCTCTCCTCAATTACTCAAGCATAAGACCAGAGGGGACTTCCATAGACCGATGCGCTTAGATTTATATGAGTTACAATTGACCAATGTACTCACATCTGGTATTTTCCTAGATTTGCAAAGTCATCACCCCACCAGATTTCTGCACCTGAAAAGTTACTACCACAGATAAAACAAAACTGTGTCCTTTGACAGTGGCAGGGACTCTGACTTTGAAGGTTTCTCTACTGTCAAGCCAGGCACCTGCTTCTAGTCATACAAGGGATGGTACTCAGCCACAGGTGCTTTGACCACAGTCCTCCCGTAGTCTAGGACTCCAATTCTATTATACCATGCTATCTTTCATACATCTGCTCTTTAAAAAACAGCTGAGGTAGTCTATGACCTCTCTCTGAGAGAAAAAATCTAGAGTCATTCTTTTCAGAATAGTCAGTGTCAGATTCCTCTTGAAAAGGCCAAAATGTCCTATCTCTCTTATACATGGAAGAGAAAAGAGCCTTAATTCTGCAATGTGTTCTCCTCTAACGATCGCATGGCCCACTGGGCTCTTTGTTCATCACTGCTGCTCCTTTCCTCACACCCCAGAGTCTTCTCAGTGGGCGTGGCCTCTTCTCATGCAGCTGGCTCCCTTCTCAGCAGGCATGGCTTCTCCTTGGCAAGTGTTTCTCCTCTTCCTGCATCCATGTGCCCTGCACATCTAAGCACATCCCTTCTTCACTAATGTGTGTTTCTTCTGCTTAGGTATTTTTCCCCCTCTGGACCATGTCCTTCCTCTATAGCAATGCACCTTCTTTGTGCACACGTGCCTCCTATCCTATGTGATGACCTCAGAGTCTAATCCAAGTTGAGTCAGGCTTAGAAAATTATATAATCCTGTGAGTGCATATTAGTTCATTTTCTGTTACTATAGTGAAATACCTGAGGTTTGGTACTTTGCAAAAGCAAGATTTACTCAGCTCACAGTTTCAGAGGTTCAAGGGTATGGCACCAACATCAGCTTGGCTCTAGAAAGGATTAATGGCAGATGGCAACACTATAATTGGGGGAAGGAGAGAGAGTCATGACGATACAAGAAGACAGTCTCGAGTCTCATGAGAACTATGCTTACGTTACCCAAAGGTGTGTCTACAACGCCCCAAGACCTCCCTCTGGGCCTGTGTCTTAAAGTCCACCACTTCTTAACATTGCCACCCGAGTAGGCAGCAGTGTCCCATGCACTGCCCATTACTAAGTCCACACTTAAATCTTTTCTATTCCTAAAGAACATTGCTGCTCATACCTATCCATGTCTACTCTGCCATCTTTCATGGAATAGGGAAGTTCACTTTTACTTATATCACTGGTTTAACATTTTATAAAGTATCTGAGTTAATAATGCTAAGCATTACCCAAAACAGCACAGAGATCCACCATGAGCAACTTCCATAAAATATCAGGACATTTTCACCAGATGAGGCTTCTTTCTCTTTAGACCACTTTCAACCTTCACTGAGGTGTTGAGGCTCCCCAGCATGTGCAGACAGCATCATTTTTCAAAGTTTATTTGAACATAACACTTTCTGCTTGCCTTTCCTAGTGCCATCTCATGAGAATGCACAGGAGACACGCTCAGTCCCACTATTCTTCCCAAGGGCTTGCCACGTGTCCTGCACTCAGGAACCTAACTCTCGAGCACTTTGTCCTTCCCTGGCCAAGGAACAAGCTACAGGTGCCAGATGTGAGCAGTCATCTTTCACCGAGAAAGCATATTCAATTTTCCAGTTTCTGGGGTAGGAAAACTCTGAGGCAAATTTTGTCCAGCTTCCCAAAGCCCAGTTGAAGAATTCCAGAGCTGAATAAACACCAAAGGTATGAGAGGTAAAGGCAGAGACTGGGTACTCTCATGCCCCTCAGGTGTGCCCACAGCTGCTAAAGAAGACCAACAACTGAGGCCATAGGAAGGAAGCAAAGTAAGCAGAGACATAATAGTGATTTTTCAAAGATTGTTTATATCAAGAGCAATAACTTGGTAAAATGATTTTCCTCAATTCTTAAAAGACCCTCCCCTTGGAAAAGAAAAAAGCAGACTTATGACTGAAAATCCAGGATATGCAGAAAGAATTCCTCTCTCAACGAGAGACAATAGGCTTCTCTCAGCTGTATTCTAAGCAGCCCAGAGATTCCTGTGAAAGCCTGCAAAGAGGCTGTCCACCTCTGGGTGCCATGACAGTGGAGCCTCCTTCCTGCTTGAAATCTCTCATCAAGGTCAGCAAGATGTGATTAAAATGCCCAGGCTCTTCAATGGCCTTCTTGTTCACACCCTTGGCTAATTGAATTCATTCAGATGTTTTCTTTTCTACTCAGTGAAATGATGACATTATTGGAGGTTAATAGTTAAGGGTTTATCTAAATTAGGTATCCATAAAGTTCTATTGAGTGCCTAATAGAGACTAAATTGGACCTGGAGATACTATATTTCAGTCCTGCAGGAAATATTTTGCATAAGGCTCAGAGAGCAAGACTCACTAACACGCCCCCTCTTTTACATAATATCTTTAGTTTCTGCTAATAAGAATCCAACTACCTATGATTTACATAAAATTTTACGTGTGCTTCTTTAGGCTTCTTTTTTTTAATTCTCTTTAGGTGAGAACATGATTTCCATTGCAGGAATTCTTTAAGAGGTTCTTTCACTTGCAAGTGAAGAGAATCATAGGTGTTAAAAGAGAAAAAAAAATGAAGAAAAAAAGCTTGATGAAGCTTGGGACAGAAAGAGAGGAAGAAAGGTAGGATTGATGGAAACAACATGAGAGTTTTTAAGAACCCTTTAAGAATAAAACTGAACCTTCATAAGTGCGGTAGAAGAAAGTAGTTGAGTTGTACGAGTTGATAAAAAACAGACGTTTGGAATCTGAAGGACAGATAAACTGGTGTGCGTTGAAAATAAGTGAAGTAATGCTAGAAGCAGTGAATGAGGCAGAGTTCTAGAACATGGGAGAGTATGACAGTTATTAATAAAATGATGCGAAGCTAACTGTTCCTGGAAGAAAGAGTTCACTTCAGGAATGATGGGCTTTTTCATATGCAGACTCATAAAAAGAAAAAGAAAGAAAGAGGGAACCAGGACTCTCAGTAACCAAGGCCCTTCATCCTTGGTCTCAAAGAAAGGAACACATACCTATCCTCATATGCGTTTGCATATCCAAAGCCGACTGGTTGCAAGAAGTACTTTCCAAGAAGTGTATGGGAGAGAGCGGGCTGTGTAAATGTCATGCAGTGTGGGGATGAGAACTGTCATGGCTAAGAGGAGAGCCTGGGGAGCCACTGGAGGAATCAGCTGAGGGAAGCCTGGACTGTTGCCAAGGTAGGGGAGCTGAGTTGTGGGTTGTCAGAAGTCAGACAGCTGCAGGCTGGAGGAATAGCACAGTAGTTAGTGTGTTTGCCTAGCAAGTGCACGGCTCTGGGCTCAGTTCTTCGATACAGCATAAACCAGGCATGGTGGCACATACCTGGAATCCCAGCATTTGGGAGGATGAGACAGGAGGATTGCTGTGAATCTGAGGCCAATAGGGAGTTCAGGATCAGCCTAGACCACAAAGCTAGACTCTGTCTCAGAAGAAGAGGAGAAGGAGGAAGAGGACGAGGAGGAGGAGGAGGCGGAATTGGTAGGAAACTTATACAGCCCCCCCATCATGCCCCCATAACTTATTTCCATGGAGTATGGACCTCATCTTTCTATTAATAAGACCCTCCAAATATTCTTTTTATAAACACCTTATCCATTCTTCTCGTAGGCCTAGGAATGTGAACTAGGGCAAGCTTCATGCCTTTCTGGGGTGCAATTTATTTGGAAATTAAGGATGCCACATTTTCTTTCCTATTTTCTTTTGCACTCTTTTTCCTTCTGCTGTCCTTTTGCTTTTTAAGTGAAGCATGAAACTTCCCCATGAGACTAATAATTGCTCACGCTGGGTCCAGTGTGGCATAAAGTTCACCCAGAAAGGGACTCCAACTAATAAGAATAAACAGGACCTGTGTTTTGACTCGTGGTATTTCAGGTTATTTGACAGATTTTCTTGTTTTGCCCTGATTTTTCAGAGCTCCAAGGACAGTGTCTACAGTCTTTTTTAAAAAAAATAAGTGAGGTAGAAAGTTCTATGGTAAACTGGGTAGGATGGGTCCCAGTTCTACACTCTCAGACTGTCTTCCTCATAAAAACGAATAAATCCTCATGTATCTTTCTGGTCTAAAATGAAAGCCAAAACCATAAACTTTACACTTTTTGGTAATCGTTCAGGGGACACATTCAATTAAGTGTTCCAGGAAAATATTGTTGTCACCCCCTGGTCACATCAGCAGCACAGACATCTAGTAAGTGATGGCTGCTCATTCGGCTCCATCCAATAGACGCTCTCAAAAACCAAGATCCTCCCAGACACCTTGCCCAGGCATGTCTAAAGGTCCCCAGTTCATTGGGATCATCCACTGAAGGACTCTGAGCAGCAGAGAAGAGTGAATTCAAACACTTCTTTGTCCAGACGGCAGAGCCAAAACCAGTCAGTTGTAAATAAAATGTTCCTTTCCCTCCTTAAAAAAAAAAAAAAATCCATCTAGTTTACCTTTTCAGTCCATTCCATGCTATGTCCATATTAACTCTATTACAAAGATAAAAATTTGAAATTCCATGAATAGATTACTTAAAATTTTATCACAATAACATTTTTATAAAATGTGCGTAAAACTTTCTCATACGTTCAATCCTCTGAATTTTTTCCTTTCATCAATTGAACCCTTTTTTTGTTTCCCTGTCTTACTATTTTGTATATATAAAAGCTTGCCATCTTTGAAAGACGCTTTTGCTGCAGATAGACCCCTGGGTCAACAGTTGTTCACAGCTCAGGCATGGGTCCTCAACCTTCTCGTTTGCATTTTTTCTGACAAGAAATTCATCCTCATCCTTACATTTGCTTCTTTGTACTTCTCCTGTTTCAAGTCCTGGACTCTTTTCATCCTGGCTGTGAAGAAATTGATCATGAATATTCTCATATAATAAAACAAAGATTATAAAAGTATAATTTTCATCTTTTTATTTTCTTTTTGTTCTGGGGGTTTGTTGAGCTTCTTGGAGCGGCCACTCACATCTGAGCCATAATGCACTCTAGGATATCAAAGAGGCCTTCTCCTAGGTCACAGTCACATTTGTTCTTCAGAGACAGAAAGAGCGTGTAGTCCCCAAGTCTAGTCTCCCGCTCCTCAGTATGTCACAGACATTGTCATACCTGTTTTCCAAACATGGATGCTTCAAACATATATAGTACATGACTCAAATACCACAGAGAGCATAACTATATTTCCCCTTTGACAATTAAAGTAGTTCAATTTTAGCCTATTCATGGATAATACTTTTCTCTTATTTATAACAAAATTACACAAAATCTCTATTCTGTCAGAAATACAACAGCTATAAAGATGGGTTTCTATGTTCTCAATCCTTTTTATTTTCTCTTTTGAAATTCCAGAAACTTTCTGTATAGCCACCTCTCCCCTTCCTCTAACCTGAAGACCAAGTTGGTACTTGCTTGCCATGAGTCACAAGAGAAAATCGTTTGATCCTCACATCTTTAGGAAAGAGATTTGATTCTCACGTCTTTAGGAAGGAGACATAAAAAAGAAACCCACCTTACAGGTGAAAAAAGAAAACTCCAAGAAGTTAAATCACTTCTCCAGGATAATCTCAAATATTTGGGAAGCCACAGAAAGCGCCCTGATCTCTAAAGTCTGATAAAACATTTCCTGCTGTGCTGTTCAATTTGATTTCATGCAATGCTCTAAGTAGCATTCTACTGACCTGCTCATCTGAAGGTACCTGACCTAATCCCCATCATTAAATGCTTAAGATAAATCTGGCATATAAAATTATAATTAAACTGTTAGGCACTGGCTTTAATTAACTGAGAAGTTCCACTCATGTTTTGCAATGAAATGATTAAACAATAAATTTTTAAATATTTCCTTAATGAAGTCATAAGCTCCAAGAAGTCAAGGGCTCTAATTAAATTAAGAAGAATGAAACAGAAGATTTGACAATTGCACAGATTGAAACCTTCTGAGACAGTCGACCCTTCCCAAGAATAAGTCAAGCATTTTCAAAAGAATGCTGACGGGCGTGTAAATACCCAGGAAAACATTTATCACAATCGACCACAGACCCAAGCACTACAATGAATGAACCCAAATGTTAATTTTAATTCTCAGAAGAGCACTGTAAGAGTAATGATTTTTAAAGTATTAATATTTTTAAACAAATGTCAAACTCAGGTACAGAAAGTTTGAGGAACTTTCCCTAAATTGCACAGTTATTAATATGCAAAGCAGAAATGTGAACACAGAGCTTCTGACTCCAGGAACCAGGACCATTCTCAGAGCACTGCCCCCTCCTCACAGGCCCTCTAAGCTCAGTGCTTCTACGTACTTGTGGTGTAGACAGCTGTGTCATTTAATATTTCTGCCTCAGTTTGCTCAGTGGAGAGTGGGAAGTGATAATACCTATGTCATGGAGTCAAAATAGTTAAATAACACAATATGCAGCCCCTGGAAGGGTAGCTTACATAAGTGTCCAGTAAAGACTGGACGGTGGATTTTTTTACTACCAGTAGTAATATATTGAGGTACCGGGAGTAATACATTTGGGTACTACTTGGATAGCCTCATAATGATTATTTGAGGTAGGAATAATAATATTAATAATGATAGTAACAGTAATTATCATAGTAAATAATACTATTTCCATTTCATAAATGGATACACAAAGACTAAAATGGATTAAAAGACTTTCCCCAAGAATCAGATCCAGAATATAGAACAGCGGAGAACCAACCTTAGGACTTCATTTTTCTGTAGGCTCCTTCCCTGAACTCTGCAGTCACTGTTTGTCCTTCCTTTTTACTGACCACCACTGCCTTCATTAACATCCCTGAAAGTACATTCTCTTCCATTGTTGGCAACTTTTAACTTCCTCAACTGAAGAATAAGCTCTTTCAGAGCACAAATACATTTTATGTTTCTGATGCCATCATGGCACATGACTTACTAGTGAACACACACAATGAATAAAGGAAAGATGGGTGGGTGGCAGGGTAAATGATGGGAAGCGCTGGACCCACCTGCAGGTGGCTGTTGATTAAAGATAGATTTTTCCACTTCCCTTTTTTTTCTGATAGGCTTCAGGAAAAGGTAACTCACTGATGCTGAGTCCTATTTCTGCAAAAGTTTGTTTCCATTTCCAGTAATTCACTTCTTCAATATTCTTTGATAACACTCATTCAATGGAGTTTGATTCTTTTACCTCTGGTTCTCATGAAGTCACAGCTATTGGGAAGGAGCTTTAAAACCCAAAGAACTAAGAGAAAAAAACAGGTACTTTTGTAATAGTTTTAAGAACCAGTTTTAGTAACTTGTGTTGCGATTTCCCATCCTTCTCTGGTCCCAGGCCCAAAGGCAAGCCCTTCTAGACATACTTGGAGAACTCAAAGGACATGGTTAAATACCAATACTGGTTTAGTTAAAGGAATAAAAAATCTACATGACAATAAATTGAACGACATTTCGCAAATGAGACATAGCATTAATATCTATGAATTCATTAGGTTGGGTAATGGAGAAGAAAGCCAAAAACAGGTAAGTTTTGAGAAAGAACATAAATAATTAAAGAAACCTAAACCTATAGCAGACAATAATTATGAGTTCTAGATTTCTAATGTGTCTTTTATGTGGAATGAAGAGAAGGGTGTCATTAGGAAAAACTACTTGTAATAAGAGAACAGAAATAGGCTTCAGGTCTTGGGTTGTTTTCTAGATCTCGGGGTGATTTTTGCCTTTGGTGTATGCCTAATTAAGGGAAAACTTTACTTTTCACTTGATCTTCTCTTGGACAGTTCACTTTCTTTCTATCTTCCATTGAATTCTGCTCATGCCACCATGATCTTTCATAAACTAAATTTCAATTCATTTTCCATGCTGAAATTGCTTCTCCTCTATTGGCTGTGTGTTTTCCTCATTTTCATTGCTGTCTTCTGTGTAACGATGGCTGACTTACTTTTCAGATCAGCTTACATTTTCCCATGAGCCTCGCTCTTATTCTTGTCCACTGTGATCCCATGGCTGCACCTTTTAAGCTTTTCCTGGCTTCTACTCTATCTTACATCAGAATTCAATTCAATGGGCTTCCAATTTTTGTAAGGAAAGGAATTAAAAAATAGTAAATTGTTAAGCTGAAATTTTTTGTTTTCTGAGTTTTTAAAATACCTAGTATAATGTTTGACTAAATTCTTATTAATCTTTCCTTTAATTTCACAAGAAGTAAGCATCTTATTTCCAAGAGGACATCTACTGCTGTCATTTTATAAGATCCTTATCATTAGCAGACTAGCAAAAGTTGTGTGACTGCAGGACAACATTGCCATCATTTGAACTGACAGAGTAGCAAGAGATGACAATGTTTGATTTCTGGCTTTTGTTTATTTTTTTGTTTATCTATTAAGCTTCAAGCATCACATGGCCTTCTCTACCTTGTTTGTGCTTAGTATATTAAACAGGAAACATTAATAGATAGCATCACAGAAAAACTTAAAATTTAAATTAAATGTGAAATCAGCAAGTGAGCCCCACGGTAGGATGTTTAGTGGGGGCTAAGGGTTGACAACCATAACTCAGGTGAAATCTGACGGGAATACTTAGGAAATTTTTCCCAACCAGCAAACAAATCCCCACTCTGTTCTGATCTTCCAAACAAGGTTTCTTACAAAAGGGCAACGTAGTTGTTTTGCTGGGGTAATAAGAAGAAAAACTATTACCCAAAACCTAGATAATCCAGATTTTACACAATTCTAAATTTCATAGCCTTAATAGACCCCAATGGGCTGTTACGAATATGTGATAGTCAGATGCTGTATTTATTCTTAAGGGAACAAAATAACCTACACCCATAACTTAAAGGAAGACAGGTATAATTTGGTTAAAATGAGCCCAGGCTCATTGTATCAGGGGACTTAGCCCCTGGCTGTCTCCAAGGCAGGTTATCAAGATGAAGGAGCAAGGTGGAGGAAAGATGCTCAAACTACTGCTGCCAGGAAGCAAAAAGAGAGAAGGTCAGGGACAAGAACGTACCCTTCCACATCGCGCCCACAGTGACCGGCCTCTTCCAATCAGATCCCGCCTAAGAGCACTTTCAACTGTGAACTCATCAGGGGATTAACTCATTGATAATTATAGCTCCCCCATAGTCCAGTTATCTTCCAAAAGTCCCACCTTTGAACACATGAGACTTTGGGTGGAAATTTTAGATCTAAAGCATAACTCAGATACTACCTTATAAGCTTTTCACACACATTGTTAAAAATCAACCTGACAATCATTTAAATATTGTTTTAATTTTTAACATTAATTAAAACTAAGATGGTGAAGATCTACACTTCCTTATGGCTCAACTTGCAACATAAAATCAAATGAACATTTCCTAAAGTAAAAGAAGAAAACTCGTAATAGAATTAGCACAACTAATTTGAGTTACGTTTCCTCATCTGTGTAAAATATAAAAAAGCATTATTAGTGATAGTTTTGAAAATAAAAGGAGACCATCTACATAAGTTATGTAGCAACAGAAGTATTGACCTTACAACAACATTAAATATCTCTCGATTATTACAATATTGATAGATTTTTTTTCACAGAAAAGAAAAACGTAAGTCATCGGAATAAGTAAAAATGACTGGCTATACTCCCAGTATAATTTTGTGTGAGTAAAAATTACTCCAAACCTAACAGAAAGGATTAAATGTGGGTTTAGGAAAATGATATTAGTTAATATTTTTAATTTAAAATGTCCTCAAATAAGAACCATATGAAAACTGTGACTTCCGTGGATCAAATTTTCTCATAAAAATTGCTTCTTTCTCACTCTGAAGGATTAACCACATGAACATTTCTTTCTCTCAGACACTAGAAAGCATATGTCAAAAGCAGTGTATGCATGTGAAGGAAAAACTAAAACAATAGGCAGAAATATTTCTTTCCAACAAAACAATTCTTCAGACAACTTAACTTACTGGAGAAAAAAATACTACAAATATTCTTTTCATATTGTTTCCTGCCAAAGAATATAATACATTCTTTTGCAACTAGATAATAAAAGGTAATTCAAGTGGTAGAAGTTATTAACCACCTGAATGAACTCAATGAAACGAGGCACCTATCGCACGAATGCAAAAGCTGACATCTGGTCTACCTGGACATTCTACTTAGATCTAATTGATTCAGCTTATACTATGAATTGAGCTGAAAACTAGCCTGCCATGAATTTGATAAGGAAATGTCATCACAAGGTGTCTCTTCTGTTTGCAGCCCTTTTGGCAAAGGCTGAGGTGAGACGTGTGCATGATTTTAACTTCCGTGTCTTTCAGTGTCTTGGCCGCAGCGCATTTATCTGTTCTCTGAGGATCTTCGTTTTTTAGCTTGAAACAGTTGCTATCTTAGCATTGCACTCTTTTCTTCATTTGCACCCTGGAAAATGTACACATTGGGGCTATGTGTATTTCATAGCTTACCTTGGATTTTTTTTTTTCAAACCAGCACACAGCCCCTCTAGGACACGCTACAAGCAAATTAGGTAAGGAACACTAAGAATTCAAATTGAAAATAAAATCCACAGCTGATATTGTTCATCATCATGACACCAACTTGGGAAAGTGTTTATGGGCTATGGCTCCAATAGCTTGGAAGCCAGGTGCTGGTCATTTTTTTAAAAAAAGGGGGGGGGGGCACAAAAGAGGAGGAGAAAGAGGAAGAGGAAGGAGTAGAAAAAGAGGAATACAAACTGGTCAAACATTGGAGAAAAATTGTGGAATAATTATGGAATAATATGATAAGTAAAGGTAGAAGGTAGAAGACTTTGGAAAACAGTAAAATGTACTAGAAGAAAGAAGGAAGTGGGCAGAGGTGAGGGAGGGTGGTAAAGGGACTGAAAATGATCAAGATACGATTTATACGTATGTGCCAATTTTCCAAAACAAATGTCACTATGGAGTATTGCAAATATACACTAATTTAAAAGATAGGGTATTAGATATAAATAATTCCTTGAGGATTTGAATGACTGATCCAAGGTCATTTAGCTAATAAGTGGCCAAGTTCAGGTTGAAAGTTAATCTATGTGTCTCTAATACCAGGTTCCACTCAGCTCATAATAGGTGCAACTCAAACATGTGCCATAGGCTAACCCAATAGTGTACAGCCGGCCTCTGTCCACTAACAAATGTAGGAGTGGTCTGTGATGGAAGTCGAGAGTCAGTGCTTCACGGTTTTGCACCTATGGCTTCACACCACTCTCTGCCCAACTCAGAAGGTAGGGAATGAGAGGTGGAGGCCAAGGAGTCCATGGGTGGCAGGAAATCTGTGGATGTCTCAGTTGCTTTAAGTAAAAGATGCTGAGATCTAAGTGCATATAAAATTAAAGTTATGTGGGCTGCTGAGATCTAAGTGTATATGAAATTAGATCTCAAGTCAAGAATCTTGCAATTGAATGATTTTTAGACTGATCATGCAGAATTATGTGAATGCTTATTTATTCAAATTACAGCAGATATCTTACCTTTAGTCCATTTAAAATGTTTGTACTTTTCCCCGTATGTTCCGTGTCAATTTTTACCTCCAGATCTTTGCTCTTGTTGCTGCTTCAACCAGAAGTACTGGCTGGTTCTTGAGACTCCTAATCACTGTCCAAATCCCAGTGCTTCCCCCAGAGCCTGTTGAAATGGCCCTTCTACTGCGAGGCTTCCCCTGACCTCAGATGCACTCTGATCCCACCCTTCTCCCTGTGTCTCTTGCCATTAGTAATTTTCCAATTAGCCTACATGAATTACCTCTCGCAATTCTACTTTCTTACAGGCAAAAGATTTTCCACGCATCTCTTAGGTCATCACAGCACAGGCTGCACACTTGCCATACAGAGATGGCTTCCTATGTTGCTTATAAGCCACTAGCTATGTGTCTGTCTGTGAATGTCCTGGCTGGAGAGGTTTCTAATGCATAGTTTGTATACTGTAAATATACAGGAACTGTAACTCTGAGTTGTGTATATTTTATAAATGTATATGGGGCTAGAGATGTAGCTCAGTGGTTAAGAGTGCTTGCCTGGAAAATATGTGGCCCTGGACTTGGTTCTCCAGCACCACATAGTCTTGGTGTGGTAGCACACAACACATCTGTAGAAAATAAATAAGAAAAAAAAACAGAAAACAAAGGACTGCACCTCTAGACCTGGCTCAATTTTAAATATATGTGTTTGAACTATCACTATAGATAAACTATACAGGTAAACTATTTATACACACATGTACATATGTACAAATATAACCGAATATGTTTACATACATATAAATGTACATACATACATAAGGTTAGCTAATACACACCTATGTGTGTATATACATACATTTGTGTATAAACTTGCCAAATTAATTCCAAAAGACAGATTTATAGAAAATGATCTTTCCTATTTACATCTTTTAAGAAGCAATGTCTAAAATTTATTTTAACAAACTACAGATTTTTGTCTAATGGATTGGAATAATCCCTTTTCCGTTATCCCTCCTGTCCTCATCAAAAATGCATCTGGCATTTCTAAGAGTTCCTAAACAGGGCTAATGGCATTCGATGGACAGGCTCATGTAGGTGAGCAGAATGCATTGATTCCTGCAATTGTATCTATCCAAATATGTGACTATAACACTTTTGTAATTTTTCACCCACCTAACATGAACATACAGGTAGAAATAGATTAACAGAAAACGTCAAGGAATAAGAAATAAAAGATTCTTGCAGAATGTCTTTGAGAAGGAGATTCTCCTTGAGAGAGAATATAGTCAATAATAAATCAACATGCTTCAGGGTTACAGGAGGCAGCTGAATTTTCATCACAGAAAATAAGACCTTTTTATTTAAATGAAATCACTCATTTAGAGCAAAAATATAAAATCCGAAATGGCAGTTAAAGTAACTTCTCCTCCAGGGAACTATAGATGTATCTGGCCACATTAACATATTTTAATGTCCAATTTCCTACAAGCTTTGAAAGGTGGAAAATTTTTGAAAAAAAAACTGAAGCATTGCTGAAAATACTTTCTAAATTTTTTATTGGGTGTTTATCATACCATGGCATGTCACGGGGAGACTAACTCTATCCCAGTTTTAACAATGACATATTTTCATTTGAATATCAGAGTTGGCTTTGAGAAGCCACACGCATAAAAGCTTTTACAACCGTAGACTTTGTCAGCTTTTATGCATGAGAAACAGATGAGATTTCTAAAGATCAGTAAAGAATCTTTAAAAATAAATCAGTATCTGAAGTTACTAGAAAAGAAATGAAAACACGTATTAGGAAGTATAGGTTCCCTCATCATGAGTGACCATACGGGAAAATTCTAGACGATTAATAGTGATGGATGTGAGCAGCTCCTGGAGTTACAGTTTTAAAAAATTGCATTAGATTACAAAAGGTGAAGACTGGGATTTGAATATAAAATATTTTCCTGACTCCTGTAGCTTATGGATAATTTCATTCAACTCAGCTAACATTTGTTTAGTTAGTAAAACATTACTTGGGGAGAAAGGTGGCATGGTGACAAGCCACCATGATATGCTTTGATGGAAGTGGTTTCCTTCTCTTTCTATAAAATGGATTTCTGTTCAAAGCTCTATTATATTTTACTGGGTGTGGTGGCACAGGTCCATAATATCAGAACTCTGAAAGGATAAGGCAGGAAAATAGCAAGTTCAAGTTCAGCCTAAGCAACTTAGTGAGATCTTATCTCGAAATAAAAAATTAAAAAGGACATGAGGGGGTGGAGAAATAGCACAGCACAAGCACTTGCCTAGTAGGTACAAGGCCCTGAGTTCAATTTCCCAGCACCACAACCACATGAACTGGGTATGATGGTGTATGCCCGTAATCTCGGCACTTGGGAGGCCAAGGCAGGAGTACTGCTGTGAGTTGAGGCCAACCTGAGCCACATACACATAGCAAGCTCAAGACCAACCACCCTGGACGACAGAGCAAGACTCTGTCTTTTTAAAAAAAAGGGGGGAGGGGGCTGAAAATATAGTTTTACAGCTTTACTCAACTACTGCGCCTGGCCAGTACAGCCCATTCTTCCACCCCTCCCTCCCCCAATCCCTCCTAACCTGGGCATCCCAAGTTCAAGGACGACCTCTGTTGACCCTTTATGTACTCTCAGGCGGATGCAGGTGTGGACTGTGTTGCGTGTTCAATTTTCTGAGTATCTGAGTGAACCAGTTGAGTTTCACCGAGAATATAACCGTATTAAGGGCCTCCTGGAGAGGCAGCTGGATCATGAAGTGCCTCACTCATCAGTGTAATCCACTGATACCCACAAGTGAGCATGCTGATAGGAGCTGGGGCCCACAGAAGGAGGCGGGTCACCTGGACTGTGCTTCCCCTCTCGCTGGCATGCTGCCCTGTGGTCTGCTCTCCCCTGAAGCAAGCAGCTTTGTTCTCTACACACTTCCCTGTATGCCTTGAACCATGGGCTGAAACTCTGACACCATGAGCCACATTACACTCTTCCACCTTTAAGTTGTAGGTGTTGAGTATGTGTCCCAGAAACAGGAAATCTGACCGATAGGCTGACTCTTTCCACCCTTCTCTCAGCCTCCTTCATGGAGGTGTGGATCTGCCTCAGGCCTCAGAGAATCACCAGCCCATGGAAAAAATCTCACCCAGAGCAGTCCTGCATTCAGGGCCTCCCACACATGTTAGCTGACAGAGAGAACAACAGTGAAAAGCGAAACATTTTCAAACTACAACAAATGTGGAATTCCTGTCACCTGTCTGTTTTCACCACCCTTTTATGTCATCTTGAATTTTCAGTATCAGCCTACTGTGAATCTCATGGCTTAATCCATATCTGAAACTCTCTCTCCACCACCTACTTTAAATTGCTATAGCTTCCTTTCTGATTACAAAAAACAATATAGAAATATTAAAATAACCGAGTTGTTTTATAGTATTTGTCCAACATGCATCAACCTGTCAGGTGATTAAATAATTGCACATTCAGTTAAGTTTATAGTTAAGAATGCAACAGCAATATGGTCGGGTAGGCTGAGGTTTGTCTTAGTGGGATATTTGACTCATTTCCCAAATTTACTGTAGGTTGGTGTTTATAGATGTGAAGGAATCATATCAATTTTTGATTCTGCACACTTGAGTAGAACTTACTGGTCCTTTAAACTATCTCTGCAATGGTTCCAAACTTTATGTATGCTCCTTGCTGACATCATGTGACGAGACAGCGGTACTGAGCTCAAATCGCAGCTCTTAGGAGACAGTCCTGGAAGGAGAAATCAAGGTCTAGGGATGGGCAGAATTGGGGTAGAATCCTTGCCCCAATTATCTGTCCATGTAATCTTGGTCAAATGGTTTAATCTCATACCTCAGTTCCCACATCTGTAAAACAAGAAGGAAATTTTATCTTTGCAAAGTGTAGCTAAGGAGTGAATGAAACCTAGATAAAGTGGTTTATCCAGTTTTTAGCCACTTCCCTGGTAGCAATTATTCCCTCATCTTCATCCCAAATCATTTTAAAATCAGTCAGAGACAAAACCACACAATGTCCACTCAGCTCTTTACCATCTTTAAGGCCAGCATGGCTCTCCGAGCACAACATACTGGTGGGGGCACAGGAGATGCAGCTGTCCTAATTTCTCTTGAACTGCAACAATTCAGAGACTGTTATGATTGAAGTTATTCTATTTCTGTTCTTTCTTGATGTCCACATTTCTCATGCATGACTCCTTTTATTACTCTTCTCCTGATTTTATTCTCTCTTTAATTATGATAATTGCCATTTTCAAAGCTGACTTTGGAGTTGGAATGCCAACTTGAATTGTTCCCAGATAAGATGAAAAATAAAAGAATGTACTTTTTAGAAAGTAGATAAACTTTGGTGGGTTTTTTTTTTCCCTCTAACATAGGCCAACCAGATCCATCACCTCCTTTAGAATTAAGTATTTGCCCAATCCACTGGCCAAAGAGAATTTATGGAAAGCCCCTGCTGAGGTGGGTCCTGGCTTACAATATGGAGGTCAGAGATGCATCTCCACTTCTACTTTTTAAACACAGTTGTTTCAAATGTCTTCTGTGTACATTTAGATCTATATAAGGAGAGTCTATATGGTGTTTTTTCCAACTTTCATTCATTGCAATGTTCTTCTTTCCATTCTGGTGTCCCAATTCTTTTTCTGGTATGGTTTACTTACGTTTAGAGAACTTTCCCCAGCCTTCCTTTTATTCTTACTTCCCTGCTACTGACCATGGAACCCAGGCCTTTGAACCTTTGAGCTGAGATATACTCCCATCTCTTGTTTATCTTTCCCCATTTTACTGATATTTTATATATATATACAATACATAATGTTTACATTGAACTTGAGTATTTCGTGCATGCCATAAATCTATAGATTAGTATCCAACTATATTCTCTCTATAAGGCTAGTTCATTGATAGCTAGAATTTCCATCTGCCTAACAAGTGCTTAAAACTGAAGTTGTCCTATATGTTGTTTTCAGGCCAGTGTGTGTTCTGTGGGGTAATGAGTGTTTTGTCCTACAGCAGGTTAATGAGATTTCATCAGCTAAAACAACACCCCAAGTACCACTGTGGCTTATGATCCTGATTAAAGGCATTGTATTGATTATGAAATTTATGCAAACATAAAATTCGCATCGCCCTTTTAGCATTTAACTAAATTTTTAATTAAGCTTTGAAGACAATTAGAGATTCTCATGCCATTGTAAAGAGTATTACAGAGATATCACATGTACCCCTAAGCAAGTCCCCTCAGTGATAACGTGTTGAAAAACTGTAGTATCGTGTCATAACTAGGATGTAGACATTGATGCCACAGATCCTTCTTATTCAAACTGTTTACTTTTACTTGTGTATTTGTAACAGTGTGTGTCTGTTTCTGTATGTGTGTGTGTCTGTGTGTGTGTGTGCGTGTGTGTGTGTGTGTGTGTGTGTGTGTGTGTGTGTGTGTGTACTTCCACCTGCTTTTATCAAAAGTGTAGTCTTGGGTATTCATCATCACTGCCCAACTATGGAGACTTGTCTCACCATGAGGGTCCTTTTGCACACTCACCTACCTCCCATCTCCCCTCCCATCCTATCTCTAACTCCTGACCATCACTAATTTGTTCTCCATTTCTATAATTTAGTCATGTGAAAAAGGTTATATAAAAGGAATCATAAAACAAGTAAAATGTAGACGTTTTAACTCAGCCTTATCCCTGGAGGCTTATCTAAATTGCTCTGTGCATGAACGTGCCATTCCTTTTTTACTGCTACATAGTAATCCACAGCATGTATGGTCCATAGTTTATCTCCATTCATTCATGGACCTGAGCTGACCCCCCAGACTAGAACTTCCACAAATAAAGCTGCTGTGAACATTCACAAATAGTCTTTTTATGCCAACGTAAGTTTTGTTTTTCTAGGATTACTGGGATTATTATTTTCTCTTAGTTTTCAGTTCACCCCTCTCCCACCTAGGGTCTTTAGTATAATTAAAGTCCTTGATTCTGGTAAGGTCCAATTTAACAGATCATACATTTGGGGTCACGACTGAGGACCCCAACCCTATTTGTTGGGATGCCTCTGCTTCCACCACTGTTTTTTTTTTTTCATTTTTACCCAAACTCAATTAGATCTACTTTTGTAAGTCTATTTATGAGTGATTTAAATTTTAAAGCTCAATCATTACGACAAGATGAAAATTTCAAACGCAGACACTATCGCCTGCCCCAATTCTGCCTTTCCTCCCTTTCCTGACTGTAAACTTACCCCTCAGGTAAGCCTAGAAGCCCACACTCAGTTCCTCCATGGCAAAGACCATATCTGGTCCTCCACTGTAACTCAAAGCCAAGAAAACAAAGGAAAACTCTGAATGTTTGTTGAATAGATGAACAAAGACAGGTTTTTTTAAAAATGAACAAGTGACTAAGTTAAAGAATTAGCCAATAAAAATAGGAGTAGTTTTTATGATAATTGACTTGGGCTTTAAATCCATAAGAGGGAGACAAGGTAGCATAAGAGAACTGCTACTTTCAGAATGCTGAAATGAAGCCCTAAGCACACCAGCAACAACAAACCAAACCCCTCAGTCTGTACACAGAGGCATCATCAGCACCAGGGGAGGGAGCTCTACCTAAAGTTGGTGTTCGCCTTGACAGCATCAAGAACAGCTTAGATGTCATAAGGTCCACTTGTGGTGGAGGAATTTTCAAGAAGAAACCCCAAGTAAGAATATAGGTTACCCTTTGGGTCAGAATGAGTAAGGCAAAGAGGAAAAAAAAAAAAGGCTGTGGATTCAAGTGACCTTTTTCCTCTCTCAGTGCTAGCTATGATTATTAGCTGTGCGATGCCAAATATGTGACTCTGTGAGTCTCAGTTTCCCCATATGTGAAATGGTCCAAATGCTATCTTCCTTTGTCGGGAGGATTTGACAAACAGTGTGTTTAGCCTATATTAGGTACCCAGTTCCTGTAGTTGCTTTGCATGCAGAGCTCCCTGTGTGAACGAACAGCTGAAGGAGACATTCTTAGGCTCTCTGAAGCCAGAAGTCTGTGTCTCACCTGCACAGCAGAAGGTGAATCAACAGTTAAGTTCATCATACAATTCTGGGCTTTTGCTAGGCTGAGACTGAGGACAGAAGTCCTTTCAGAACAAAGCTCCAGCCTTAGGTTGTCGGTCACTGCTATTATTTTGTCCAACACAAAACCACCTGTTTATGAGTCTGCCCCAATCTGACGTGAGGATCAGGGTGAAAAGGGTCACAATGACCAAAGCATCAATACAGAAGAGTTGACCAGGAACAGTGTGTCTGCATGCCAGCCTTGAGGCTTCATCTAAGCTGGAACTCACAGGCCTGGGCCTTCCCATACCGGACACCTTCTCCCCACCCAGCTCAGCCAAGTGGCTCGTTGGCACTCCTACACTCTGACCTCAGCTCTGCACTTCATAAAATATAACAATCTCTGTCCCTCTTCCTCAGGCTGCGAATTTAGAAATGTGTTCCTTTTCCCCATAGTTTCTTTCTTGTTTTCTTTTTAGTCTGTAACTACTACAGAATTGCACATTTCGAAGAGTCATGTGTCCCAGCCTAATGACACCAACACTTTAGAGATTCATTTTCCTACAGTGATGATCCATCTTACCTCGTCACATGACCTCTTACTACTGACCAAAGAGCCCAAAAGCCCATGATTTTTTAAATCGCGGGCCCTTTTGACACATGAGATCTTAACTCTCACTCTCTTTATTCATTTTCTTTTATCATTTTAGATAAAATATGAAACATAAACACAACCTCTGACAAATGCAGAATGCAGCCCTACTTATTTTTCATGCGACAGAGTCTCGCTCTGCAGCCCAGGTGGGTCCTGAACTCACTACGGAGCCCAGGCTGGCCTAGGACAGGCTGGCAATCCTCCTGTCTCAGCCTCCTGAGTGCTGGGATTACAAGAGTGCACCACCACACATGCAGCCCTACTTAAAATGACTTCCCTGATCCAAGAAGGCGACTATAACAGACGCTATGAACACGTTTCAGCATGTTACACCCCAGAATTAAGCCAGCGGTCCAGCTCCACCCTGAGTCCTGTCTTCTCAGTATCTGCATTTTTTCTCTAAACAACTGAGTTACCATTGGAAAGTTAGAGCATTTGGCAAGAACTGGTATTAGTGCATCCTTTCTAGCAGGTGTATTGCATGCTCATGATGTCTTCACAGAGATTAAAATAAACCCAACTCCATTGTGAAATTCAGGTTACAAGCCAATGAACTAGCAAGGAGAATAAATCAGAGAAAGGCAGGAATTGAGGGGCTAGCAAATCAGGAGCAGCAGTAGCTCTCCCAGGGAGACAACTTCTTAGACCTGAGAAAGACTCTAGCAAAGGTTGGCTCTACTTCTTAGAGACCCTGATGCCTCTCAGGAAGATCTAAGAGGGCGGGCACCGTGCTCCCCAGAGGCCTACTGACTGACATACAGACAGGGCAATGCAAGGATATCTTCAGAACACTGGATGGCAGCCATTCAACTGAGAGATTCATCTATTGCTTGAAAAATAAAAATTCAAATCAATTCAACCCAAGTAACATTTGTTGAGCATTTATTGTGTTCTAGGACAAAGCATAGTATCTGTTCTCTGAGAAAATTAAAACTTATTCAAGGAGACAAAGACCTAAATAAATGAAAGCCATTCAGCATAATTTGCTCTGAGAAACAGGTGGTTTATGAGGTAATGCAGCCATGACCAGATCACACCATCGAGAAGTCAAATGAAGCAGACAATGAAATCTCAATTTCTCCTTCTGCAACCCAAGACTAATTGTGGAAGAATGCCCTGTCTCGCTGACCAGAAAGAAATTTGAAATACCAAGGAGCAAAACAAAGTCTGAGCATTTCAATTCTGAGCACCTTCGTTGTTGTGTTTTCAGCCAGTTTTAAGGTTGTGTGCACACAGCATGCACACACACACACACACACACACACACACACACACACACACAC